>CABHPP010134462.1:0-13445 GCA_902168425.1 Peromyscus attwateri
TTTTTTTTTAAGTATAGGGCTTTGAGTTCTTTCAAACTCCTATCTATATCTTTCTCACCAAACCTTCTCTACTGTTTCTATAAATATCTGTGCTCCAGTGTGCCTGTTGTGTTTGTTTTTCTTTTGAGCAGTGTTCAGGTTAAAGTTGGTCGTGCAGCATGCACTCTTCAGTCAGTCTCAGATATTTGGGTTCCTCCTCTATGTTACTATTTTAGTAGCAATGCCATGCACCAGTGCCGTGCAACAACTCTGTGCTTCCGTTAACAGAAATCCTTACGCTCTGATGTCTCATGATACTCGGGTGTCCTTCATGTCAAAAGCAGAACATTTATAAGGCATAAGCATGTTGAGACACCATGTCTTTGGCTGAACAATTAGAAGTCAGTTAGCTTTTCCTGTCAACTGAAAAGTTGTCAACCTCCAATCTGGCTGACATTTAGAAGACTTGACAGTCCTCTGTGTTCCCTGTCCCTGTGCTACATTCCAGATTAAAAATTGAGGAGTTGTCTTCACTTATACATCTGAGTTTTACTGATGGAATTTTTTGAGGCAGGCAAGGGGAACAGGAACTCTCTATTATGTAACTCTGGTTGTCCTGGAACTTGCTCTGTAGCCCAGGCTGGCCTCAAACTCACAGAGGTCCCTGCCTCTGCCTCCCCAGTGCTGGAATTCAAGGTGTGCCCCACTGGGCCTGACTGTACTGATAGAATTTTCTCACTTGTGAGAGACTCTGCAGAGTTGTATGTAAGATATTCAGTGCTGTTGGCACTGGAAGGTCAGGGCGAAGGAAGCAGGTGTGAGCAGTGCAAACACAAGGTAAGGAAGGTTTGCACTCTCCTGAGGCACTACCCTGACTTGGATCAGTGTGGTAGTGTGTCTCATTCTAAAATCCTGTTTTCCCACGAAGGTAACATTGTCCTCAGGTCAGAGAGTGTGAGAAAGGAAGGTGACTGTTAGAAGTCTTGTCATGTCCTTTATAAAGACTAGACACTCAGGGCAAAGGAGGCCTCGGTGCGATGATTAGGGAGGCTTCCAAGAGTTTGTCCCCAGCATGACTCTGTCAAACTGTCTTTCGGATGAGGATGTTTTTTCCTTCCCATTGTGAATGTTCCATCCTTAAGTCACTGATTGCTTTCATCATCGCTTGCTTTTGAAGAGGAAGTTGTTGGACTTGTGCCCAGTTTGGGCTGTAAGTGGGATGCGAGGGGGTGCAGGAAAGCAAGAAGGTGCACTTTAACCCACAGTGTTTGCTTTACGTGGGTTGTGTCGCAACAGGCTGCCAGGCACTGGTGAAAAATGTAATGTTCCTTAGTTGTCTTTTTAAGAAAGAGAAGTAAATTAATAATATAGGTCTAACACAATTCATTAGTATTTCATTCTGCCAGAATGTAATTCGGCAGGGTTGCTCTCATTTAAAGGAATACACAATAATTGAATTCTTTCTTAGAAGTAATTTTAGAAACAAAAACGGCTCCAGCCTTTTATCTGATTGTTATATTCTCTAATGCACTCATCTTCGCCCCACAGTTTTCTCTTGTCTCTCTAATCCTCACATGACCTGTAGGACCCCCACGCCATCTCTCCAGCATGTCATATCTTTCCTCGCTTTGCCTGTATGTTCTGCCTAGCCCTGTCCTCTGGCCTTCCTGTCCTCTCTCCTCAAAAGCTCTGCTTAAATATCGGGTTTTGCTAAGTTCCTCCTGTGTAGCTCAGACAAGCCTTCAACTCTCTGGAAAGGGGGATACAGAGGAGCTTGTAGAGCCAGAGGTGGTAGTCGGGTATCCGACTCCATCTCTCTGCCTTGTGCCTTGAAAGAGAGTCTCTCACTGACCTGGAGTTAGGTTGTTGGCCAGCAAGTCCCATCGGCTCCCCCAGCCTTGTCTCCCCACCACACCCACCTTTTTATGTAGATGTTGGGAGGTCTGAACTGAAGGCCTCATAATTGCATAGCAAACGTTTTTACCCATTGAACCATCTCTTTATCTTACAGAGATCTTTTTAAATTTTTAGAAGATTTTTAAATTTTTAATTATGTGTATTTGTGTATGTCTGTGCATGTGAGTACAGGTGCCCTCAGAGGTCTGAAGAGGGCATTAGATCCGCCTGGAGCTGGAGTTACAGGTTGTTGTGACCTGCCTGATGTGGGTGCTGGGAACTGATACTTCCAAGAGTATCAGGTGCTCTTAACAGCTGAGCCATCTCCCGTGCCCCATCTGCAGAGGTTTTCTGGGCTCCTGCCGGGGCATCTCCTCACATTGTGTCCTGTGCTTCGTAAGCTCAGTGAGAACAGGGACCACTTACTTCTGAATGATGTCTGACATCTCGCAGCTACACCAGCCGTCTACTGAACCTGTCCCTCCTGTCCTTTGCTGGTTGGTTGGGCTGGGGTGTCACACAGAACTTTTGCCAGAGGAGTGGTGTGATGACATTTGAAGCAGGTCTTGCTGCCATGGAAAGCAGGAAGCCCTGCTAAGAAACTGTTGAGTTCTGAGGTGAAGGGCAATGGTGACTTGGACTGGGGTGTTAGCAGGTAGGGGTGCAGAAGAGCTAAGGCTCTGGGTTTGTGTTCCCTATTTCCTGCGCTTCCTTCTCACCCTCCCCCCATCACTCCCCCTTCCCCCTCTCCTCCTTCTCCCTCACTTTGTAGCCCAGGATGACCTTGAACTTCCAAACCTGCCTCAGCTTCAAGTTCTGGGATTAGCATTCCTTGATCAAAATCAGTTTTAAGTCTGATAAAGTAAATGTTGGTTGTGAGGAGAGTGAAGGGTGATTGTAAGGTTGTGGGTGTGGATACTTGGAGAGTAGAGTTGCCTTAACAAAGATGCTATTACATGTTTCATGAAATGACTCTGGTTCTGACGGTCTAGAGTAAAAGGCGATGGATGACTCCTTGTATATCTGATGTGCTTCTGTCCATCAGAGCACACAACGGAATATTTCACAAGCACAATTCGATAGCAAATGGTGCTTTAGTGGCAGCGTTCCAGTAAATCATTCCGTTGTTGGCCCAAGTGTGTTCTCCAGCAGAGAACTTCTATTTCCCCTATGGTGTTGCTGAGTAATGGCAAGTCTGTCAATAATGCAACTCTTTTCTTCTAAGTCAGAGGAAAAACTTACAAGACTAATGTTTCCTCCCATGGAAATCATGGCCCCTTGGGTCTATTTTTTCCTTCCAGGATGCTTCCCTATGGCTGTTTAGCAACAGGAGATCGTTCTGGCCTCATTGAGGTTGTGAGCACCTCGGAGACAATCGCTGACATCCAGCTGAACAGTAGCAATGTGGCTGCCACAGCAGCCTTCAACAAAGACGCACTCCTGAACTGGCTTAAGGAGTACAACTCTGGGTGAGTCTGTCGTCATCATTTCCTTACACAAACACTCAAGCAGACACTAGTGACCAGACAGAGGAAATGTTTGCATTGTTTATTGCCTCAGTCAAGACAGAATGCCTCATGGGCCTTATTAAAATCTTAAAACTTCTACTTTATCTCAAAGTTTAGAAGTGTAAGTATTTTTAAGATAGTGGATTGAAACTGTTGTTCGTAGCATCAACTTATATGTGACCATATGAACTTAGGTTTCTAATAGGTTAATTCTTTTAAAAGATTTATTTTTGTTTTGTTTCTTGGGGTTTGTTTTGGAGTTTTTTGGGGAGGGGAGAAGTTGGGTAGTCCTGGCTGTCCTTGAGCTCACCGTGTAGACCACAGTGATCCTCCTGTCTCTGCCTCTAAAGTGCTGGAATCAAAGGCATGTGCTGTTATTCCCAGCCTTATTGTTATTTCCAAATAAATGTACATGTGTGTATGTGGATGGGTGTGTGCACATGGGTACAGGTGCCCAGACAGTCCAGAAGAGGGTTTCAGATGCCCTGCAGCTGGAGTTGCAGGTGGTTGTGGGTGCTGGGAACGAAACTCAGATTCTTTCGGAGAGCCCCAAATGCTCTTACCTGAGAAGCCATCTTTCCAGCCCTAATAGGTTAATTTTAAAAAGTAAATGAGGTGCTAGACTAAAATTGGAACGATACGGAGATTAGCATGGCCCCCGCGCAAGGATGGCACGCAAATTCGTGAAGCGTTCCATATTAAAAAAAAAAAAAAAAAAAAGTAAATGAGTTTGTATAGTCTATGATCTCTCCAAACTAAAAGAAAAATATTTAAAATTTTGTTACTGGGTTGGAGATATAGATCATTTGGTAGAGTGCTTTCCTGATATCTGCAAAGCCCTGGGTTTGATCCCTAGGACCAGGGACACTTAGTGACACATGCCTGTGACCTCAGCATTCAGGAGGTAGAGGCAGAAGGGTCAGCCTAAGCTCTATATCCATGAGACCCTGCTTCAATAATAATGTAAGAATAATGAGTTTATTTGTGGTTAGGGTGATGGACAACACCACTGTTCTAGGAAATACTTGACTGTGAAGGAAAGTGCTTTGCAAGTAGTTTTGGCTAAACAGTTCAATTAAAAATCAGATTTTAATTTTATCATCCACATTGTTCAGGGACTTTCACTGAGAATAGAATCAATTTCAGTCTTCCCCAAAGGGTCTGTATCCTGGCTTCTAATTGAGGTCACTGACCAGCACGGTGAGAAAGACAGTGCTTGACTCTGAAACCTGGATTCTAATCTGAGGCCGCCCTGACTGACGTGGCTTCCTCCTGTAATCCCAGCGTTTAGGAGTCTGAGGGAGGAGAGAATTGCCATGGGTTCCAGGTCAGGCAAGCTCCTTGGTGATTTTTGTACCAGCCTGGGTTATAGACCTTACCTTTAATAAGCTAAAATCTGAAACAAAAGCTGGTTTAAAAAAAAAAAGTATTCCCAGGCTCCAGAATGATATAACAAAGCCATGGTGGCCTACAACAATACCATTCATGTAAGCTTAAGCCCCACTGACCCAGGACTCCCAGGAGACAGGAACTTAAATGGCTGAGGCTCAGTGAGGCAGTGTCTTGGAAGCCAGCCTGACTCACCTGCCTGTCCTGCACCACGTGGCTCATTCAGCTTTGGAGCTTGCTGGTGTGAGTTTTCTGCGTAGTTAAGAGAGTCAGCGTGGTTTAGGTCTCATCCCCCTCACTGGAGGCCTGACTCCTGTTGCTTCTGTGTCTGTCTCCAGGGATGATCTGGACCGAGCAATTGAGGAGTTCACCCTGTCCTGTGCTGGCTACTGTGTAGCTTCTTATGTCCTTGGAATTGGTGACAGGCATAGTGACAACATCATGGTGAAAAAAACTGGCCAGGTAAGCTGCGCTGCAGGGGCCGTGGGCTTGGGTAACAACGTTAGGCTGTAGTTCTGTCTGTCTTTCACCTTCCTCCCGACCCCATTTCTGATGCTGTTCGCTTTACACAGTAGTTATTTTCTCATATCCCCTTTCTCACCCTCCCAAAGGACCTAGGAGACTTAGTTTCAGAAGAAACTGATTTTACACTGGGTGCTGTCGAAGCCAGGGCAAAGGTGCCAGGTTAGAAATGGGGTGAAGCAGAAGTTGTAGTATGATCCCGCTATGTACACTGGTACCCAGTGCTCCCTCAGCAAGATGCTGGAGAGAATCCAGTTGGCTCTAGTGAAGGGACTTTTCAGAGAGACATAGCAGCTTAAATGCCAGAGTTAGGGGGTAAGAATGACTGAGTTTTTCTTCCTTATGTTTTTAGATTTTATTTATTTTGCATGGTATGTGTGTGCCACTGCACATCCGTGGAGGAGAGAATCAGTTATCTTTCTGCCATGTGGGTCCTGGGATTGAAATCAAGTTGTCTGGCTTCGTGGCAGTTGACTTCAAGAGCTTGTCAATAACTGTGTTGGAAACTTTTTAAAACAGTAAAAGTTAGCCTTTGTAATTTAGAGGATCGATGGTTCTAACCTTGAACAGTAAGCAAGCAATCAAGTATAAGATGGACGAGACTTTCTAAATTACATTTGTTTTTGTGTGTATGTTTGTTTGTGGGGAATCAAATTCAGTCATCAGGCTTAGTAACAAGTTCCTGTACCCATTGAGCCATCTCACCAGCCCTAGTATAGAATTTTTTTTTTTTAAAGACAGGGTCTTACTCTGCAGCTCTGGCTGTCCTGGAACTCATTATGTATAGACTAAGCTGACTTCAGACTCACAGAGATCCACCTGCCTCTGCCTCCCAAGTGCTGGGGTTAAAGATATGTGCCACCACATCTGGCCCATGAATAGACATTTCAGACATTCAAGGTCCCAAGAGCTGGAACTCATATGCATTGTTTCTGTTGTTCGTTTTTTAAATGGGTTCTCACTAGGCTGGCCCTACCTCTCAGTCCTCCCACCACAACCTTCTGAGGAGTGATGTTACAGACCTAAGTATAGCTAGAGTTTTCCTGCCTGGCCCACAGTCAGGACAAATCTCTGTCACTTGCCAGTCCCACAGCCGCTCAGACCCAACCAAGTAAACACAGAGACTTATATTGCTTACAAACTGTATAGCCATGGCAGGCTTCTTGCTAACTGTTCTTATATCTTAAATTAATCCATTTCTATAAATCTATACCTTGCCACGTGGCTCGTGGCTTACAGGCGTCTTCACATGCTGCTTGTCATGGCGGCGGCTGGCAGTGTCTCCTTCCACCTTCCTGTTCTTTTAATTCTCTCTGTTAGTCCTGCCTATACTTCCTGCCTAGCCACTGGCCAATCAGTGTTTTATTTATTGACCAATCAGAGCAATTTGACATACAGACCATCCCACAGCACCTAAGCCACCATGCTTTGCTTTCTTTGCATCTTTTCTCCGGAGGTTGCCAGAAAAAGGATATCCACCAAAACCAGTCTAAACTAGAAATGGTTTGTCATTTGCAGTGATAGTTGCAGCTATTCTGAGTAGGGATGAGTTGGGGTGGGGAGGGTACTACAGCATCTAGTAGGTAGAGGCCAGAGATGCTAAGCACCCTGTAGTCCGTAAGGGGGGTCCTGTGTAGGCTGTGATGGGGAATGGCTCAAGTAGGCTGTTGTAAAGGGACGTTTTTCTGTCCTGACCACTTGCTCCCAAATAACTAACACAGAAGCTTATTATTATTTATAAATGATTGGCCAGTAGCTCAGGCTTATTACTAGCTAACTCTTACACTTAAATTAACCCATAATTCTTATCTATGTTTAGCCATGTGGCTTGGTACCTTTTCTCAGTATGGCATTCTCATCTTGCTTTTCTTGTGTTTTGCTGGCGACTCTCTGACTCCACCCTTTTCCTACCCAGAATTCTCCTAGTCTGGCTCTCTCGCTCAATCTCTTCCTGCCCAGCTATCAGCCAGTCAGATTTTTATTAACAGATGAGAGTAATACATATTCATAGTGTAGAAAATGATTGTTCCACAGCAGGCTGTGATCAGGGGAATGGCTCAAGTAGGGTGATATATTAAATTGGGGCTTAACGCTGCAGAAGTCATACCAAATAAAAATATTTGAGACTCACTAGGAAAATAAAATCCCATTTGTTTTACAGCTCTTCCACATAGATTTTGGGCATATTCTTGGAAATTTCAAGTCTAAATTTGGCATTAAAAGAGAGCGAGTACCTTTTATTCTTACTTATGACTTCATTCATGTCATTCAACAAGGAAAAACGGGAAACACAGAAAAATTTGGCAGGTGAGTATTGCCCTTGTGTCAAAGAGAAATATCAACCACTTCTCTCACCAACTGGCTCACATTTCCTTAGTCTTTGTTACCTTCCTGTTGCTGTGAAAATGTACCGCCACAAGAGCAACTTGAAGGAGTAAGAACTTATTTTGGCTCACAGCTTAGGAGTCTTGCAGTGAGGGAGTCATAGTAGCAGGGATGTGTGTGCCTTCAGAGAGCAGAGAGCAGCATGCTGCTGCTCAGTTCCCATTCTCCAGAATCCCAGCCAGGGAATGGCAGCACCCAGTCCTCCCCACTGATTAAACACACTCAAGATAATCCTACCAGTTCAGAAGTGACCAGAAGGGAGGTAGAATCCTAAGCATTTGATAAGTTATTGTGTTTTATTGCACCTTCTACCTGTTTCAGAAAAGTCTATCCTCAAACTACCAAGATATTTGGCAGTAAGATGCTGGGAGAACAAGCATTTTACTGTCATTCTGTGGGGGGGAGAGTAAGGGCCCTGGGCTTGAAGCAGACATTATTGCTTGTATGTTCCCTAGCTCTCATCTTCATGCCTGTGTTTCTTCATCTTAAAATGTGGCCACAAGGAGTTGAAGAGATGGTGCTTGTCACCAAGCCTGGGCTCCAAGTTTGATCCCCAGAATCCCATAGTGTGAAGAGAGAACCTATTCCCTCAAGTTGTCCTCTGACCCCCCCCATACACATAATAAATAAATAAATGTAAACAAAAGTTTTAATGTGAGCAAAAGTAAGTGAAGTAGAGGTGTGTATCATGTGGACACTAGACCGCATGCTCAGGAAAGGCTGAAACTGACGTTTCTAGTTCTGTGGGAATTGGGTTAGATGGCTCTTGGCCGTCATCGTCTTAAAGGGGAGAGAGCGAAACAACAAGGAGGCACAGCATCAACTTGGTTTTTAGGGACTGCAGAGATTAGTACAGCAGAGCCCAGAAGGGTGTTCAGAAATGCCCAGGCGTTAGAACAATCCCTCGTTTAATGTTTTCATGTTTGTGGAAGTAAAAAGCCCAGGTTGTTGCATTGCATTGCCCATTACTGTAGAATATTAATTATTTCTGATTTGAAGAGGGAGAGCTTGATTTCTTTAGTAGATTCTAGTCTGGGACTGTTTTCAAAGCATCCCACGTGAGCTGAAGCTTCTGCTCGCGGAGATGCCCTAGCTCTAAGATATCCGCTGTTTTCCTTTGCAAATGCCTACCACACGGCTGGGGCGGTGCTTGAACTCAAGGTTTCGCCAGTGCTGTGAAGACGCCTATCTGATTTTACGGCGGCATGGGAACCTCTTCATTACTCTCTTTGCACTGATGTTGACTGCAGGCCTTCCCGAGCTCACCTCAGTCAAAGACATACAGTATCTTAAGGTAAAAAGCCCTTTCTCTGTGCGTTTGTTGGACGTGGTGGGCACAGAGCTCAGTTAGAGCTCCATTCTAAATGTCCAAAGGGAACTGGCAAGATGGCCCAGATGGGAGGGCTGCCTGCTGCCAAGTGTGAGGGTCTGAGTTCAGTCCCTGGAAAGAGAACAGACTCCTTAAAGATCCCTTCTAACTTCCACTTGTGTGTGCACACGCACATGCGCGCGCATGCACACACACACACACACACACACACACACACACATACACACACAGGGGCATGGCATGCACATGCACACAAAATAAGTGTAATTATTATTATTAATTTTTTTTTTTTACAAAGAAGACTTAAGAGATGTCAACCTCCAGTCATAAAATATCCAAAGGGAATGGAACAAAGTCATTTCCTCTGGTTTTTAGGCGGGGTGAAGGGGAGTGGGGTAGAGGAGGAGGAATCTGTGAAGTTCACATGAAGGAGCAGTTTCACAAGGAGTTTTTAACTTAGGTGATTTCTCCACAATAGAAGAGGCGTGCAGAGGAGGGCACTAGGCTGGGGCTTATTGCCCACACTCTAGATCAGCAGCTGCCTGACACTTTTCCACTGGTTTGCCTTTGACTTGCTGTGTTAATGGACCCTCAGTCATCTAACCAGAAAACCATGAAATCCTGTCCGACCACACCAGCCTTTTGTAGATTATGATGTTTGTATGTCTCTATCAAGGGTGGATGAAGTCAGACACTTTTCTCTCTCATCTTTAGGACTCTCTTGCCTTGGGAAAGAGTGAAGAAGAGGCACTCAAACAATTTAAACAGAAATTTGATGAGGCACTCAGGGAAAGCTGGACCACCAAGGTGAACTGGATGGCTCACACAGTTCGCAAAGACTACAGGTCTTAGCACTGGCCGTCTCCTAATGTACTGGTCAGTGTGCTTCCTTTCCATTTTGCACTTGCACTAAATTGAACATGACCCTGCCAGAAATGCAAAGGGAATGAAATCCTGAACCTCAGAGTGAGATCAAGAACAAGGCCTCCCACAGAGCCTAATCTGAACCATCCTGATGCCCACCCTCTGTTTCTCGAATGCTTCCAGAACTCAACAGCATGGAGGACCCTTTCCTGCTGACCTTGCACGCCGAGGAATGCTACTAGGGACTGTTTGGGATTTTTTCCCCTCTCTTCAGTATTTGGTACTTTACCAGGGAGGTGTAAATACTTCTTTTCAGTGTTGTGACCAAGCGCTGCCACTCAGCCAACAACTTACCGTGACATTTGGGGGCTGGGGGCTGTTCTGACTGTACAAACGAGGCTTCCAAGAAAGATATCTCCCTTCCCTTTAAATTATGTAAGCTACAAATTACATTGATTATGTTGAACTTATTATTTTTCAAAGGAAATATTTTAAATCTGTGAAAACTCACTAATTTTGTTAATATTTATCTATCATGATAGCATCATTCCAGCCAGACTTGCTGAGAATCTATTGGTGGGGCAAATATAATATATATATATATATATATATGCTGCATATATATTTATAAGATTTCTAGTGGGAGTTCTATATAAAAAGGTGTTTCTTTGGTATTCTTCAGCCTGTGTTTTAAAGTTTTACAAAAGCAGAGCTTTTCCTAAGTTACTTTTCAGTTAGCTGTGGATCCAGCTCTTCCATCTGCTTCACTACTGAGGCACATATGAATGCAGTTTCTCTATGGAGCTCTGAGAGTTCATGTCATAGAACACAATACTTGAGCAGATGTATCCAAGGAAGCGAGCATATGAAAAGGAATCTATTTATGAAATAAACTCCAAACCCAAATTTCAGTATTTTAGTAATATGCCAGCTGTTCTTACTGTATTTATTAAAATGTATAATAATGTGATTTTTTTTCCAATGGTATTAGTTCAAATTGAAGTGGATTCATGCCACGTGGAAATCTTTAATTTATTTGTTGAGGTACCATATAGTTAGGGTGCTAGGTGACAAGTAATGTTAACATGTGCAATAGGAACTACTGGTTTGGTGTGTAAATGGATACTCTTTCTGAGTAAGGCGGAGTGCTTGCCTTAGCAGCACACAGACTGAGTACTGTCAAGATCCAGCAAAACTACTGCTTCTTCTCCAAAGAAAATTGGGAGCCCTCAATCCTCAATGACACGGGAAAGACAACTGAGTACTTGCCCTGTGACTTCAGTTTTCTATAGGAATTTTATTAAAGATTGTTTAATTTTGTTGTTCTTCTTAATGTTCTCAGTCAAATAAATGGGCGGTTTTGGCTGTTTGGGGGACATGTGGGCCTTTTCTTTGTGGGAAACAGTCTTTGGAACCGGCTGCCACTGGGACTCTCCCAAAATGGCCAAGTCAGTAGACAAACCAACCTCAGGAGTGAGATGAGGCTCAGGACCTCTGCCCAGCTTCCTTGGCTCCTAGCTCCACCATGGACAGTCTGGAAGGCCTCTTGGGCTGATGGAAGCCTGAGGGGCAGGGTGTTTCCATCAGTCTGCTGTTGTAACCCCATTTCCCTCTCTGCTGTACTGCATTCATGTGCACGTGCATGTGGGAAAGCCAGCCAGAATGGTGTGCTTCAGTAGATAGATGCTGACAGGTACTCCATCCACGCTTGCTGAAGTGCTTGTCTCTGCCTGAGAAGAGGGAAGGCAGAAAGCCACCCTCCAGAGGAGTTAGCACTCTAGACTGTACAAACATCTGCTTGAACAAGGACTGACTAGCCAAGGCCTTGACTTTGAGCAAGCTGTATTCCACGAGCTTCTTACATAACACATTTTCTCTCTCTGCCTCTGAGCCAAAGGCCCAGACTCCTTCAGGTTGGCTTTGAGATCTTGGTGAAAGTATTGGGGGATGTCAGGCTAGCATTAGATTGCCAGGAAGCACCACCCTGCAGAGAGTCAAGAAGCCACATTGTGGACAGTGATTATTCTTTGTCCTAGGGTGTATGTGTTACTGTGTCTCTTTGTAATTTATTCAGATAGGTGTCTGTAATCCCAGCACTCTGGAGAATCAGGAACTCGAGTCCATTCTCAGCTACAGTGAATTTGAGGGCAGCTTGAGCTACATGAGACCTCGACTCGAAACAAACCACCAAGTAGAAATGGTTTCTAGTATTTCCTAATTTAATTTTCAGAAATGTTTGTATTCCTGCCACCCTAAAGTTAGAACTTCTGCCCACAAGCTAGTTCCTATTCCCTTCAGTGACTGAGACACTCTGACCACACCACGTAGTCTCCTGTGGTTCAGCAGGTCCTCTTAAAATAAGTCTTGGAGTTGCTTCTACGTCTGCCTTAACCAGCTCATGTTTTGATCCCTTGGGGCATACTTAAACTCAGGCACTTGTGCCTCAATCTCTGCCAGTAGGTTACTTGGCATTCTTGGAAAATGCCTCTATAAGATTGGCTGTAGGCAGGCCTGTAGGGTATCTCCTTAATTAGTTATTCTTGTGGACAGGCCTGGATCATGTGGGTGATACCACCCCTGGGATAGTGGTCCTGGGTGCTATGAGAAAGTAAACTCAGCAAGCCAGCAAGCAACACTCCTCTGTGGCTTCTGCTTTAGCTCCTGCCTCCAGGTTCCTGCCTGCTTGAGTTCCTGCCCTTACTTCCTTCAGTATTCCACAGATGGACTGTGATGTGGAACTATAAGCTGAAATAAACTCTTTCCTCCTCCAGGTTACTTTTGGTCATGGTGTTTTATCACAGAAGTAGAAGGCATGGGGAGAAAATCATATCCTCCTATACCACCAACTGAAGTCGGAATAATGTAATTCTATTACCCTTTTAGTAAGTAAACTGGAATAGACAGTTGCTCATACCTGAAGGAGTTTTAGATTTGAGTTGAGAAGCCACCCCACGTGGGAGAACAGGACTTCCCCACCCCTTAGGTTTCTGTGCAGCAGTGTCTTCTCTGTTACTGTATCTTAGAGCGCCTACCTCAAGGTCGCGTGGCTGATCTTCACTTCCCTATCTCCGCCTAATGTTACCTTCTGCTCTCAGAGTGCCCAGAGTAAGACAGAACACCACAACCATCATCACTAAACAAGTGAATGACTTCAGTGCTTGACCTTTTCCTACTTCATAAAATGAGAGGAGGTAAAGATTTGAGTTCCAAAGACTAAGCACCTGTACTGAGAATCGGGTAGGAGTCTTGTTTCCTTGGCTCAGAGGTGGTTCCCTAGGTTCATCATATCATCTGTCTGTATTCGGACTCACCTCAAGTCAGCAGGATTCTACACATGTTAAATTAGAACGTCCTGGAGTGTGGCTGTGCCATTGGTCTTTAATTAAAGTGTTCTCCCCATAATCTTACTATGCAGCCAGTATTGCAGCTAAATTATTAATCTCCCTGATCAATTTCCCCTATGCTTTCTGTTCCAATAAAAAGCATTTTCTAATATATTGTTTTAATTACTTGCTATGTGCCAGGCAGAAAACACACTCTCTCTCTCTCTCTCTCTCTCTCTCTCTCTCTCT
>CABHPP010134462.1:13545-40550 GCA_902168425.1 Peromyscus attwateri
GTGTGTGTGTGTGTGTGTGTGTGTGTGTGTGTGTGTGTGTGTGACTTTCATGTCAACTCTGAGCTGTCGGGGCCATTTCTAAATAACTCACCCAGATGGTGGCCACTCCTATCCCAGGTCTTCCTACTACATCACAGCTGTTGCTTTTCCTGGTGCAGCCCTGAGTTTCTCTGCAGTTGCCACTGCCCAGGAAGAGCAACCCAGAATGAACAGCAGAATGACAGAAGAGACACTGAGGGACCTATCTTACTGCAAGATCTTTTGAGTACTCACACCTCCCACTCTGCACCCTACCCAATACCTACCTACCCCGTCCCTGCCTACCCCAACTTTTAAATCACTAGTTCGTGTTGACCAACTTCACTGGTTGAATAATCTTTAAAACAGAGAAATTCCCAAGTCCCACCTGCAGATTTGGGATCCTTACTAGAGAAAAGTCTCATACAGTCTACTTCAGCTCACCTGCCTCATTAAGATTGCTAATGCCGCTGCCCAATTCTGTCACCTCCTAGAACCCCAGGCCAGGCTCTGCAGTGAGCAGCGGAAGGTGGGACAGATGACTGGAGATGTCTACCCGGTCGACTTAGTGGGGCGGGTAATGTGGGTTACATTCGGTTTCTGGAGGGAAGGCAGGGGCCATGAGAGGGCGAGGGGCACAAACTCTAGGCAACTGAACAGGCGAGGTCAGGGAACCCAGCTCAAAAGCTGCTACACTGGGAATTTCCCCTTAACCCTGCCAGGTTGCCTCCGCCTCATTTTGGGGCGGAGCCGGCACAGGGGCCACATGCAGCTGCCCTGTTGGATAGGGTAATCCTGGTGCCAGTAGATAGATAACCTAGATGCAAGGGAAGCTGGGGACCCAGAGCGACAGCTGAGTCCTGTCACTGCCACCCACTGGACAGCCACCATGGTGTTTCTGCTGGGCTTCCTGCTCCTGTGCGGAGTCGTAGGTGAGTAGAGGGCAGGGCCTCCCTGGGGCCACCAGCGAAGGTCTGGGAAAGGACAGAAGCTGGGAGTGTAGGGAGCCGCTTGGGTGCAGAATGGAAGAGCTGGGAACGGAACTCTGAGATTGGGGGACGGGGGCTTGGGCATATATGTGAGCCTCTTGCTTCTTCCCAGAGCACTGTCGCTCATGGTGCAGAATGTGATTTCTTCTTGGCTTGTGTCATGTCAGACTCTCAGTCTCTCCTTGGTGCCTGTCCAGGGATTCCAAATGCTTGGCCATGTGTGGACTGACGGACGGAAGTCCTTATTCATTGGACAGCCAGCTGCTCCGAGTCTTGGGTGGTTCGGGCTACCTTAAGAGAGAGGCACTGAATGGACGGACACGCTCTTAGGTTTAGAGGCCAGCCACAGTCAGGACTGCTAACTAAAAGGCGCAACAACAAGAAAGTGGTGCTGTCTCTTACGGGCCCAGAGCAGGATGCAAAAGGGGACTCTGCTCGCTGCTTCAAGTCCATAATGCATTGGCTGATGGCTTTAAAAAAAACAAGACTGAATAACTTGGTAATTCCTAAAGGATACACCAAAACACATTGTGTTCCTATGTCCTCTCTTGTGGTGGGGAGGTGGGGGGGGGGGATTAAAAATGAAAGGACCAATCACCTGTATGATGTATGCCTGTAATCCCAGCACTTAAACTGAGGCAGGAGGATGGTGAATCTGTGGACAACCTGGGTTACATAGAGAGCCCCCTGTTATTAAATGTTCTGAGTTCTGATAGCCTTTCTGTGGGAATGGTTTATGTTTAATGCTTCCATTAAAATCTTTATTACACTCCTGGATGCCACAGATACGAGCATTACCCAGGAGCCAGTGCTCTGTTACCAAGCCTCTTCGTTATCTGTGTCTACATGGCTGCTCCCACCTCCTGGATACATTTTAAGCTTGGCTGAAATTTCCAGCAATGTTTCCTGAAAAGATAAAGGGACAATTACCAGTTTACCTGGTCCATTCACAGTCAAGCTGGGGTTGAAAAACACTGTGTTCTCTGGGAAAACATAGTTTAGAGCTACCTAAAGCAGAAACGTGGAAGGCGGTGAGTCACCTACAATAATATCTGCCCTGAAATTGAGTTTGTTTTTTTTTTTCTTCTGGAAAGTGCCATTTTGATAGGCACAGTCTTAACCGAGGACATTCTGATACTGAACACGAATTCTACTCTTTGGAATCAGATTCCCACCCCTTCCACTCCTGTGAAGCTGCAGAGTCCACTGTGGTCACATCCAGTGAATCACACTTCCCGCCTCTATAGCCTGTCAGCTTGAATGGCATATCTGAACTCTTGACATTCAACATTAGGATAACTCTAGGGTTCTTTTCTCGTCATTTCTGTGTGGAGGTCTAAATACCTCAGATACCATGATGTCCATATCTCTTTCAAGATTTGAGGAATTTTCCCTCCTCCCTCCTCCCCTCCCTTTCTTCTTTCCTGGGGACTGAATCAAGGGCCCTGAGCATGCTATGAAATACTCTCCCACTCCAGTTGCATTTCCAGCCCCACCCCCTTTTTTCTATTTTAACTGCATTCAATAAATATTTATTTATAGATTAACTACTAAGTCCTAGGAATTACATGAAGTAATTTAAAAGATAAAAAAAGAAAGGGAGAAAGAAAAGTTTGTTTCCAGGTCTTCATTTTCTGTCACATGTATCCCCTTTTAAATTTTTAATTAAGATACAATTACAATATTCCCTCATCCCTCTCCTTCCCCCTTTCCGTCCCATGCTCCCTTCTCTGTCCCAAATCCATGAACCGCCTCCTCTTTAATCACTCTTGTTATGTACACAGGTAAATGAATAAACATTCAGTATTACCTGCATGTTTATGTTTCAGGGGTGACCGTTTGGTACTGGATAAACAATTAGGGAGCTCATTCCTTGGGAAGACTAACTCTCCCTCTCTCCGCAGTAGTTAACTGCTTGAAGCTCTTCATCTAGGGGTGGGGTCCTGTGAGATTCCCCCATCTGTGTCGGGATGTCACCTGGAGTTGAAATTGTTCAGGGCTTCCTTAGGCAGCCATGGTGTTGAGACTTGGGGCTGTCACTTCCCTGTCGTGGCTAGAAGGCACAATCTCACAGCAGACTTCCTGAGGCCCTTCATCTCACCATCTTTCTGCCCCGTCTCCCATGATGGTCACTGAGTCTTTGTCTCACTAAGCAGCTAGACTGGCCTTGAACTTGATCCTCCTGCTTCAACCTCCCCAGAGACTAGATTACTAGTGCCTAGTGGAGTGATTCGTATTATTTTCTAAAGTTGAAGAAAAGGTGAGCAATTCCACTTGTTTTGCCAGAGGAATCTCAAATTGGCATCTGCACGTTGAGTTCTTGGGAGTGGGTAGAAATATACCATTTTTATTGAGAAGAAGGATGAGCATTTTTTAGTTGTTATTTTATGTGTGTGGGGGGGTGTTGGCCTGCATGTATGTCTGTGTACCATGTGTGTGCCTGGTGCCCACTGAGGCTAGAAGAGGGCATCAGATCCCCTGGAACTGTAGTTTCAGAAGGTTTTAAGCCTTCATGTAGATGCTGGGACCTGAACCCAGGTCCTCTAGAAGACCAGCCAGTAATCTTAAACTGGGAACCATCTTTCTAGGCCCATGATGAAAATAACTTTAATTGGGATTGAAGTTTTGTGGTTCTCCGGGAAGAGTGTGTCTGTGAGGAGAGGACAGAAGCTCGGGTCATGATCCAATTCAGAAAATACTTGTACAAGATCTATATGTACATTTTTTAATCTCTTAACTTTTTCCATTATAATTTACATTTCCCTCATCCTAGTTTATGAATTATGTATTTAAAATTTTTGTAAGCAACCATAGTCCTGATGGAAGAAATTTGGGGCTAAAAGTATATGATATGGGGCTGGTGAGCTGGCTCAGTGGTTAAGAGCACTGGTTGCTCTTCCAGAGGTCCTGAGTTCAATCCCCAGCAGCCACATGGGAATTCATAACCCTCTTTAGTGGGATCTGATGCCCTCTTCTGGCATAAAGGCATGCATGCAGATAGAGCATTCATATACATAAGAGCGAGATCCAGGACAGGCACCAAAACTACACAGAGAAACCCTGTCTCAGAAACCACCACCCCGCAAAAAAGAATATGATACATATTTGTGGATCAGACATTGTAATGGTGCTTGGAGAAATCTTTGCAATCCTGTGGGCAAGCCTTCAGTCCAGAGTGAGGAATCAGTTACTGACCCAGCTGTGCTACCAGACAAAGCTAGGCAGGGGGCCATGCAAGAACACTTGTTGTTTTGATTATACTCCTGGGCCTTACTGGCTTTAAAGGTGTGGTTACTGCAGATGCAAACGTAGGTCCTCAGCTCGCCTGGCAGGCACTTTACCTGCTGCTGAGCCATCTCCCATTTCTCCTTCAGCTTTTTAAAGACTCTACACTTATGTAGAATGTGGCAGAACACTTACCCAGTATGTGTGAGGGTCTGGGTTCACTCTCCAGCACCACAAAAATAAATACATTAAAAAAAAAAAAATGTAGCCAGAAGTTTCTTGGTCCCGCCCAGCCCCAAGGTCCTGCAGACACTTATAAAATAATCACTCAGAGGCTTATATTAATTACAAACTGTGTGGTCTATGGCTTCAGCTTCTTGCTAGCTAGCTTTCATCTTAAATTAATCCATTCCTATTAATCTATATGTTGCCACGTGCCCATGGTGTTACTGATCTGCCGGCATTTTGTTGCTCCTTGGGTGGTGGCTGGCATTTCCCCACTCTGCCTTTCTTCCCTCACTATCTCTTATGGATTTTCCTGCCTGGCTCCATCCTGCCCTGCCATAGACCAATGCAGCTTTATTTATTATCCAATGGAAGTCATATTTATTCACAGTATACAGAAAGAGATCCCACAGCAAAAAGTATGGTTAAAAAAAAACTTTTTAGTTGGGTTTGGTTGCATATACCCATAATTCCAACATTGGAAAAGCTGAGGCAGGAGTATCATGAGTTTGGAGCCAGCTTGGGCTATATAATGAGACCCTATTTCAAGAAAACAGAAACCAACAACAAAAAAAATCTGACAACTTTGAGTTGAAATACAGCAGTCATACACAGAACAGCACACAGTTCAGAGGTTTCTTAGGGTCCAGGTCAGAGCATCATCACAAAGCGAGCCAACATTGCTAAGTACCTCCCTCCCAGATCAGGAAATAGAGCAGAATGCACGTCTCAGAAGCCGGCTTCTTCCAGGCCTGTCCTAATGCTTCTGATTTCTGACAAGGTAGGCTCGTGCTAATGTCTGGCGTCTACAGGGCTGTGCAGCAGGCCTTTGTGCGGTTTCCATTTTCAGGGTTGCAAGTTTGTTCAGGCAGTGGGCTGGTAGCTGATTCACATGTGTAGCTGAATGGAGTTCTGTTCTTCGACTCCAAGACAGTGAGTCCCAGGTTCTGGTGTCCATGGACACCTTTCCTGCAGTCCTTTGCTGCTGTCAAAATGCCACGGTGGCTTTCTTGTTCACTTATTTTAGTGCAGTGGGTGAGTTTTTCTGGACCTATGGATGGTCTGAATTTGACTCACTCTTCTCTGTGCACCCTCCCTCCCTCTGCTTGCACTTGGGTTAGGTGTGGGGAAGGCTGGACACACCCTCCAGAGCTAAGCACCCAGTCCTTGTGAGGGAGTAAAGTCCCAATGCTTGAGGGTGGGACCTGTAAATAAATTCCTATAATAGAGGAAATGTGGTGTGATCTGGTCTTCCTTTTGATCCGTGGTCCTTGGGATCCCACTGAATTAATTCTGATGAGATATGGAGAGAAGAGTTAATACTGCCCATGGGGACAGAGAGGGCATGGCGACCAGAAAGATTTGCTTTGGGAAATAGAGAGCTCTTTTTTTTTTTTTTTTTAAATTTGGTTTTTCAAGACAGGATTTCTCTGTGTAGCTTTGCGCCTTTCCTGGATCTCGTTCTGTAGACCAGGCTGGCCTTGAACTCACAAA
Organism: Peromyscus attwateri; assembly: GCA_902168425.1. Classification (NCBI taxonomy): domain Eukaryota; kingdom Metazoa; phylum Chordata; class Mammalia; order Rodentia; family Cricetidae; genus Peromyscus; species Peromyscus attwateri. The sequence continues at coordinate 19,497 of CABHPP010134462.1, forward strand.
GATCCACCTGGCTCTGCCTCCCGAGTGCTGGGATTAAAGGTGTGCGCCACCACCGCCTGGCAGTCAGAGGGCTCTTGAATGGAGGCAACAGAGAGTCAGGAAGGGCCAGAACATCCCGCAGGTGCTCCCACACGTGTGGCTTACCTGTCTTCGTCACTGTTGCCCCTTTGATTCATCCCTTCCTTCCAGATTTGATGTGTGCAGTTGCCGTTTTAGGACAGCAGGGACTTCGCGTCTGTGCTGGCATTCACTTGTTCTTCATGTCACTTTCGCCCTCCACTCTTTAGACGTGTGAGCTTTGTTTCCCTTGTTTCCTAATGACTTTCACCAGGTTTGAAGGGCACTGGGGACTAACTCCTCCCTTGTAACCAGTGTCTTCAAAAACCAGGACTGAATGAAACACCGTGACTCTGCTTACCCCTCAGAAAAACTGGACCTAAGTGTCATGGTCCCTTCTGAGACTTGACTCTTTTGTTTGTTTGGTTTGGTTTGGCTTTTGGGTTTTTCCAGACAGAGTTTCTCTGTGTAACAATCCTGGCTGTCCTGGAACTCACTTTGTAGACCAGGCTGACCTCAAACTCACAGAGATCCACCTGCCTCTGTCTCTGGAATGCTGAGATTAAAGGTGTGTGGCACTACAGCCCAGCTGAGATTTACTGCCCCAAAGATCACAAGGCTATTGCCCGTTGGAGTCAGAGGTGTTCCGGCAAAGGGTAAAGTCACAGCATTGTCCCTTCACTTTAGAGTTCATCCAAATATGTCTGTCAATCACCTGAATAGGAAAACCCCTCTCAGAAAAACTGCTCAAGACACAATATATAGTATAATGCCTGTCAAAACAGGGAAGTGATCACAGTGCTCCCTCTCACCCTATGAGAGTCCTTTCCTCCACAATTGTGGTGATTTGAAAGAAAATGGCCCCTACAAGGAGTGGCACTATTGGGAGGTGTGTCTTTGTTGTGGTGGGTGTGGCCTTGTTGGAGGAAGAATGTCACTGTGAAAGCAGACTTTGAGGTCTCATATATGCTCAAGCCACACCCCGTGTCTCAGTTCACTTCCTGTTGCCTCTGTAAGATGTAGAATTCTCAGTGACCTCTCCAGCATCATGTCTGCCTGCTCACCATCATGTTTTACCAAGATGATAATGGACTGAACCTCTGAACTATAAGCTACCCAATTAAATGTTTTCATTTATAAGAGTTGGTCATGGTGTCCCTTAACAGCAATAGAAACTCCAACTAAGACAACAGTGGTCCCTTTAGCTTCTGCTCACTCCACCTTGACAATGCCTCATGTCATAATAACCGAAGCTGTTACTGCAGGGGTCTGAGAAAACACTGAAGGAAGACCCCAGACTCAAACAGTATGCAAGAGCAAAGAGCGTTTATTTACTAGCATATGCGGGGTGGGTTGTTTACCTGCACAAAACGGTGATGACCCTGAGAGGAGCATGCAGGCTCCTTTTAAGCACGGCTAGGGGGATTGCAGGAACAGTTAGGTCATCTCCAACAACTGGTCAAGCAAGCAGCAGTTACACTAGGATCTTTTTGATTGGCTGAGGTTTTAGTTTTTCCTTCTTTGGGCATACTGGGGCAAGTCAAGACCTGTTTCAGGGGGTTACAGGAACTGTCCTTTTTGGGCACTGTCTTGTGATGCTGTGAGGGCTGGCTCAGGCCTCGTACATGCTTCCCTCCTCGTCTCTGCTGTCAGGGGGTGGTGTTGACTAATGGTCCTTTGTTGGAAAAAAAACTTGTTTGTTCTTAAAAAACTGAAACCTAGATCCGGTTGTAAAATGGGAGAAATTTAGGCCTCTCATTACATGAACTTTTACAGATGCAAAACCAAAGAAACTGATAAATGAAAGCCTTTTTCAAACACATTGATAGGAAGATTGGGTAAGGGAAGTGCAAAGTGGTGTCAGTCTAAGATCTTCTCTGATGACATTCTCAGCTTTGGGTTTAGTAGAAGCTAATGGTCTATTAACACATTCCAAAGGTTTAGTGTGATCACCAAGAGGATGTTGGCTCAGACACAGGTGGGCAATGAATGGCTATGAAGAGCATTATCCTAAGACATTCTAAGATAACTTTAGCTCTTGAAGGGAGGGAGTGGAGTAAGGAGAAAATGGACATTCCAACTCTCTACAATCACAGAAATTCTAATTCATGACTAGACTCTTAGACTCTTTGAAGCCAGGTGTGGTGGTGCATGCCTTTAATCCTAGCACTCAGGAGGCAGAGGCAGGTGGATTTCTGTGAGTTCAAGGCCAGCCTGGCCTACAGAGTGTTGGTTATTATGCAGTGCAATGCTATTCATTAAGCGGCACTGTTTACCATGTGAGAAAAGCCACGAGGTACAACAAACCCCACTGTAAGAGTTTATTAGGGGAAGGGGACAGGAAGGATGTGATAGGCCTATGGGAATGGAATGACTGTGCAGGAAGAGGGGGGAGGGGTAGATGGAACCCGCTTGTTTATAGGTTCCCCTGCACATGTGCATATGGATTTGTGTAGCTATGCCACACATGCGCATAGATTGCGTGATCACTCTGCTGGCAAATTATGTGATCATGCAGCACACGGATTACGTAAGACGTAAGGCCCTGGGATGACTAATCGTTTTGCCAGCACATGCATGGTCACGGAGGTGTGGCTAGGAATCCTATCACGAAGCAAGTTCCAGGATAGCCACGGCTACAAAGAGAAACCCCGTCTCGAATCCCCCTCTCCCCCCCCCACACACACAAAAAAAAAACAAAACAAAAAAAAAACTTTCACATGGGTGTGGCTTCTTCCTGGGAACTTCAATGTACACTAGAATGAGTGAAAACATGTGTTGTGTGACAAAATTTTTCCTGGGGAGACAGTGCACACATGTCTACTTACCCCAAATAGCCCATGACAGACGGGGTGAACAATGAGTTTTATTGGGGTTACTTAGAAATGACTCAATGGTTATATAACTGTATCACCAAAGTCCACCACCAGCATGGGTGTCAGCTCACAAAGCTGGGAACCTGGAGCACACTGCACAGCCTGCAGGCAGCTCAGCAGGTTGGAGTGTCATTTCCAAGTGACTCTGGTCTAAACCTCCTCCGGGCAGCTCAGCTGCTTGGGGCTTCTTTGAGGCCGAGGCCGCTGGTCTGGTCTCAAGTCTTCTTTGCAACTTGGCTTGTCTGAGGATGACGCTCAGCAACTTTATTGCTTACTCTAAGAGGGAGAAGCCTACCAAATCAGGTCAGTTTCAGGGACTTCCTGCAGCTATTTTGAGTTGTTTTTCTTCCCTTTAAGGAGCTTCCCTGCAGAATGGAATGTTTCAGTCGCAGAGGAAACTGTTACACAAACGATGTTCAAACTACTCCTTTGTCTTTGCTTTTTTTTGAACAAGGAAAACTTCATCTATTGTTCATCAGCTTAGGAGCCCAAGAGCTCCACTCAAGATTATCTTCAGCTACATCAAGAGTTTGAGGTGACCCTACATGAGACCCTGTCTCACAAACAATAAGAACAAAAATCTAAATAGATAAATACTAGTTTAAAAAAAAAGTCAAAATAATAAAAGTATAGTTGAAAGAATAAAAAAGGGAAAAAAGGGAAAAGATTTCCCAATAATGTAAAAATTGGTAAATGATATTAGATGAATATATGAAGGATAATAGAAGATAAAAGCATAAAAGATTTTTAATGCAGTAAAGTGAAAATACTACTAAAAGTGTAGTTAAAAACAAAGAAATGGGAGAGCTGGAGAGATGACTCGGTGGTTTGTAGCATGGCTGCTCTTCCAAAAGACCCAGGTTTGAATCCTAGCTCCCACCTGGTGGCTCACAACTGTCTGTAACTCCAGGAGAATCTGGTGCGCTCTCTTCTGGCCTCCAAGGGCATTGCATGCACATGGTACACAGACATGCATGCAAACAGAACTCCCAGACATGTAAAATAAAAATAATTAAATCTTGAAAAACAAAACAAAATAAAAAGGCAAAACAAAACAAACAATAAACAGCAACAAAAACAAAAACATGAGGTACTGGAGCGGCTTCTTTGGGGTCCCTGAAAATTCCAGACTGCCAGTTATCTGCATGGGAGTGGAGTGACTCAAGGACATGTGGACTCGTGGACAAGAGTCCCCTGCCTGCCACAGCTGTCTCCTCTTTAGGGGCTTCCCCTCTTCATACCCCAGGGGCCTCCATGTGGCCACACTTAGCTTTTCCGTCTGTGGACTGGGCAGGTACTGCCTCTCCACCTCCATTCTGAGGCGGCTATTTAAGCTGAGGATTGTTTCCTAAGTCCACTGGGATGGGAGCCACTACCGCAGCACAGAGATCCATACCGGCAGAAGACCATTTTCAACCCCTACCTGTTGCTTTTCCTGCTGAGGGCTGCAGCTGTGGGCAGCATGTCGTGGACTGGAACCTCACGGTTCTCAGGCTCTACAGCAGTGAGCCACAGATAACTGACTCCTGGACTGGTCCGTCTGTTGACTCCATGCGTGGGACCATCAGACTCTAAAGTCATTCCAGCTGATAAAATCTGTTCCTGGCCACCAAGGGCAGGGCAGCCTCTCCCTATGTAAAACACAGCCTGATCTGAGACTCTTGCCACCGTGTCCAATCCTTCCACTCTTCACACCTGACACCAGGGTTGTCTCTCACACCGGGCCATGCTAGACTGATTTTAGGAGGGTCGTCAGTTGTACACAATAGGCTCCTCCCAAGATGATGTCTGTCCACTGCTTGCCAAGTCATACAGAGCAGCAAGATAGGATTCCTTCCCATGACTAACCCATCTGCCAGAGGAACCACTGTCTCACCAAACCTGGTGACTTCATTTGAGACTTCCCCCGTAAAGTGGCCTGGAGGGCAGACTCGGCAATCTCTTCTCCCCAGGATACCTGGCTGACCTTTTGAATGAGGCTTCTGCTTCCCCTTCCTGGACCAGGCAACTGAGCAGCAGCTCAGCTTGACTTCTCTGTGGAGCCGCCCATCTTTTCCTTGGTACTCTTCATCTGCTCTGTATCTGCCTTTGTGAGATTCAGAAACTCTTCCTCTTTGGAACAGGGTCTGCTCTTTCTTGTCTTTGTCAGGGTCACATGGAGGCACCATCTCCGCTGCCCTCTTATGTGAAAGTCCCTCCCTCCCCCTTCAGTAGACCTTACTTTTTTAGAGTCATTTTAGCTTTATAGCAAAATTGAGCACAGAGTATAGACTGCCCCTTTGCACCCTCTGCCCCCCACATATGCACAGCATCCCCAGAGGAGTAATGCACCGTCCTCAATGCCTGAGGACCACCCCAAGACCGCATATTGTATTAGGGTTCACTCTTGATGCCAGGTGTCCTATGGGTTTGGATTAACCTATCTCAAGAAGTAGTCACCATTTCCACAGAAGGCTTTTACTGCCCTGCTCCGGTTCCAGCTTCCCTCTCTGCTAACTGATGGCAGCCACTGATCCTTTCACTCTCCTTCTAGTTTGACCTTTTGCAGACCGTCTTAGAGTTGAAATCACGGTGTGCAGCCTTTTCAGATTGCCATCTTTCACTTTATCGCATTTACGATTCCTCCGTTTCTATAGCTGGACTTTGCACTTGGCTAACTCACCCGGGAGCCTACTGCGTCTTTGTGGCAAAGACACGCTCTGGAGGGACTTGCCCGGATGCAGGGGGTTTTGATCTCAGACTTAGGTGTGTCTGTCAGGATTCTCGAGTCACTGGCTCTCCCTCTGTAGTTAATAAGTGCACACTTATTATCTGTAGAACATGACTGACTTCTGGACTTGCCAATTTCCAACATCTTCCTGAAATGATTATTACTGTGGTTTTGCCAAATGGTGCCAATGATGACTTTCTAACTTAAACTTTTAAGTGAAATTTTCTTTACTCTTCACTGATTTTGTGCTTCTTTTCTGCTTTTCTCTAAGATTTTCCTCACTCTAAAAAATTTTTGGAATTCTTATATAAAGCTTTACAGGCTCTAACTTCCTATAATTTAAGGCTCACAGAAGGAAGGAGGTCACCAAAGACTCTTTAGACCAACAAACAGCTTAAATTGCAAAACCTAATTAAAGAAATGAGGTCACTTCCCGGCCTGGCTTCCAAACCATTTCCCTCTCGCTCTTTTTCATCTTTAGTACTGCTCCTTTGGGGAGCAGAAACAGGCTTTCTCGGGTCGCAGTGGGAAGTGACATCAGGGGCCAAACACTACTCCTGGGTGAACTCTTGCCACTTTGATGCACAAACGCAAGACAGGCTGGGCGGGAAAGAAGCTCTTTAGGTCCAAGTGACTTGAAAAGGGAGATATGAAAGGGAGCGGAAGCCAGCAACTGTTATTTCAGTCGCTGCTAGCCTGGGACATGGCTGTTTGTTGTTGATATCATCTCAGTGCCGAGCACTTAACTGCATCCCGCAAACACTAGAGACTTAATCGTTGCTGCATACTCTACCACACTCTGAGTACAAGTTGGAATAAAACGATAAGAAGACTGATGTTTCATTTTGTTTTGAACCATGTTTGAACCCACGAGTCACTTGTGAGTTAAAAATGTCACTGAAGTGAGGCTGAAGAGATGACTCTGCATTTAACAGCCCTGACTGCTTTTCCAAAAGATCAGGGTTCAGTTCTTACCACCTACATGTTGGTGGCTAGCAATCATCTGCCTGATGAAACACTAGTTTCAGGGGCTCCAACACCCTCTTTTTGCCCCATGGGTAGTGCATGCAGATGGTTTACAGATATAATGCAGGCAAAACGCTCATAAATATAACCTAAAAATAAGTAAATCTTTAAAATATATATCACTCTGGTTTGCTGCATGAATTGCATTGGGTAGTATTTGGAGAGAATTCTCACGGACATTACACAGGGAACCAAGCACCTGTCTTTTGTCCTGTCCAATGGTTGCTGTTGCCTGTGTCAACACCTCTGTGACAAGAGGCCCTGTGGTGGTGTGAAAGAAGATGCCCCCAAGGGAGCGGCACTCTCAGGAGATGTGGCCTTGTTGGAGGAAGTGTGTCACTGTAGGGGTGGGCTTTGAGGTCTCATATATGCTCAAGGTACCATCCAGTGTCTCAGTTCACTCCCTGTTGCCTTTGGATCAAGATGTAGAATTCTCCAGGACCTTGTCTGCCTGCTGCATGCCACTGCACTCCCAGCTGCCATGCTCCCCGCCATAATGATAATGGATTAAACCCCTGAAACTGTAAGCTGCCACCTCAAATTAAATGTTCTCCTTTATAAGAGTTGCTGTGGTCATGGTGTCTCACCACAGCAATAGACAGCCCCTTTAACATTGTTAGGAAACCCAAATATGGAAATATCCCATATATATATATATATATGTGTGTGTGTGTGTGTGTGTGTGTGTGTGTGTGTGTGTGTATAATCTTGACACTTTAATTCATTTTGGCACAACACAGTGAAGCATAGCTGAATTGTTTTATTTAAGAATTTTTTAAATTCATTTTACATACCAGCCACAGATCCCCCTCTCATCCCTTCTCTCCTTACCCCCCAAACCGATCCCCCATCCTCTCCTCCAGAAGGGTAAGGGCTCCAATGGGGAGTCAGCAAAGCCTGGTACATTCAATTGAGGCAGGACCAAGCCCCTCCCTCTGCATCAAGGCTGTGCAAGGTGTCCCACCATAGGTAACAGGCTCCAGAAAGCCAGCTCATGCACCAGGGATAGATCCTGCTCTTACTGCCAGGGGCCCCTCAAACAGACCCAGCTGCACAACTGTCTCCCGTATGCAGAGGGCCTAGTCTGGTCCCATGAAGGTTCCACAGCTGTCGTTCTAAAGTTTGTGAGTTCCTACGAGCTTAGTTCAGTTGTCTCTGTAGATTTTTCCATCATGATCTTGACCCTCCTTGCTCATGTAATCCCTCCTTTCTCTCTTGACTGGATTCCTGGAGCTCAGCCTGGTGCTTGGCTGTGGATCTCTACATCTGCTTCCATCAGTTATTGGATGAAGGCTCTATGATAGGGTATTCACCAATCTGACTACTGGGGTAGGCCAGTTCAGGCACCCTCTCCACTATTGCTAGTAATCTAGGCTGGGGTCATCCTTGTGGATTCCTGGGAATTTCCATAGCACCAGGTTTCTCCCTTACCCCATACTGTCTCCCTCTATCAAGATGTCTCTTTCATTGCTCTTTCACTCCATCCCTCCCTCTGCTTGACCATCTTGTTCCCTCACGTTCTCATCCCCCATCCCCTTCCCTCTATTGTTTCCCCTCACTCCAGTTTACTCATAGAGATCTCATTTATTTCCCCTTCCCAGGGTGAACCATGCATCCTTCTTAGGGTTACCATGCATCCTCCTTGTTACCTACAGCTGAATGTTTTAAACCTGTTTTGTTTGTTTTTTTTTTTTTTTTACAAAGCAATCCTGAAAGCCATTTAAAATTTTTTCTTTTTTTATTAAATTTTTTCATTTATTTTACATACCAAGCACAGTTTGCTCTCCCTCCTCTTTCCCTGTTCCCTACCCCCATCTTCCATCTACCCCCCCCCACTCACTCCTCCTCCATTCAGAAAGGGGCAGGCTGCCCATGGGAGTCAACAAAACATGGCATATCAAGTTGAGGCAGGACCAAGCTCCCCCTCCCTGGAATGGGCAAGGCATCCCAGCACGGGGAATAGGTTCCAAAAGCCAGCTCATGCACCAGGGACAGGTCCTGATCCCACTGTTAGGGGCCCCACAAACAGACCAAGCTACACAACTGTCACCCACATACAGAGGGCCTAGGTCAGTCCTATGCAGGCTCCCTAGTTGTTGGTCCAGAGTCTATGAGCTCCCACTAGCTCAGGTCAACTGTCTCTGTGGGTTCCCCCATCATGATCTTGACCCCCTTTGCTAGTACAATCCCTCTTCCCTCTCTTCAGCTGGACTCTCGGAACTCAATCCATTGCTTGGCCATGGATCTCTGCATCTGCTTCCATCAGTTACTGGATGAAGGTTCTATGATGACAATTAGGGTAGTCACCAGTCTGATTACAGAAGAAGGCCAGTTCTGGCACCCTCTCTACTATTGCTAGGAGTCTTAGCTTGGGTTCGTCCTTGTAGATTCCTGGGAGTTTACCTAGCACCAGGTTTCTCCCTAATCTCAAAATGGCTCCCTCTATCAAGATACCTCTTTCATTACTAGCCCCCTCTGTGCTGCCCCCAACTCAACCAACTGGATCCCTCATTTTCCCATCCCCTAACCCCTCCCCTACACACTCCTAAACCCCCAGTTTACCCAGGATATCTCATCTATTTCCCCTTCCCAAGGAAATCCCTGTGTCCCTCTTAGGGTCCTCCTTGTTACCTCGCTTCTCTGGGGCTGTGGATTGTAACCTGGCAATCCTTTGTTTTATAGCTAATATCCACTTAGGAGTGAGTACATACCATATTTGTCTTTCTGAGTCTGGATTTCCTCACTCAGGATGATATTTTCATTTTTTTTTAAGATTTACTTATTTTATGTATATGAGTGCTCTGTCTTCATGCATACCAGAAGAGGGAATCAGACCCCACTACAGATGGTTATGAGCCACCACGTGGGTACTGGGAATTGAACCCAGGACCTCTGGAAGAGCAGCCAGTGCTCTTAACCACTGAGCCATCTCTCTAGCCCCCTGGATGATATTTTTTAGTTCCATCCATTTACCTGCAAATTTCATGATGTCACTGGTTTTTTTTTTTTAACCTCGGAATAATATTCCACTGTGTAAATGTACCACATTTTCTTTATTCATTCTTCAGTTGAGAGGCATCTAGGTTATTTCCAGGTTCTGGCTATTACAAATAATGCTGCTTTGAACATAGTTGAGCAAGTGTCCTTGTGGTATGATTGAGCATCCTTTGGGTATATGCCCAAGATTGGTATAGCTGGGTTTTGAGGTATATTGATTCCCAATTTTCTGAGAAACCACCATACTAATCCCCAAAGTGGCTGTACAAATTTGCCTTCCCACCAGCAGTGGAGGAGTGTTCCCCTTACTCTCCACATCCTCTCAACATAGGCTGTCATTAGCATTTTGATCATCATTAGCAAGATGGTATCTCAGAGTCATTTTGATTTGCATTTCCCTGATGACTAAGGATGTTGAACAATTCTTCAAGTGTTTCTTAGCCATTTGTGATTCTTCTGTTGAGAATTCTCTGTTTAAATCTGTACCCCATTTTTAAGTTGGATTATTTGGTATTTTGATATCTAGTTTCTGGAGTTCTTTTATATTTTGGAGATCAGCCCTCTGTCAGATGTGGGGTTGATGAAGATCTTTTCCCATTCTGTAGGCTGCCATTTTATCTTGTTGACAGTGTCCTTTGCTTTACAGAAGCTTTTCAGTTTCAGGAGGCCCCATTTATTAATTTTTGCTCTCAGTGTCTGTGCTACTGGTATTATATTTAGGAAGTGGTCTTCTGTGCCAATGCATTCAAGACTACTTCCTACTTTCTCTTCTGTCAGATTCAGTGTAACTGGTTTTATATTGAGGTCTTTGATCCACTTGGACTTGAGTTTTGTGCATGGCAATAGATATGGATCTATTTGCATTCTTCTACATGTTGACATCCAGTTATGCCAGCACCATTTGTTGAAGAAGCTTTCTTTTTTCCATTGTATAATTTTGTCTTATTTGTAAAAAAAAAAAAAAAAAAAATCAGGTGTTCGTAGGTGTGTGGATTTACATCAGGGTCTTCAATTTGATTCTATTGGTCCACATGTCTGTTTTTATGCCAGTACCATGCTGTTTTTATTACTATAGCTCTGTAGTATAGCTAGAAGTCAGGGATGGTGATATCTCTGGAAGTTCATTTATTATACAGGATTGTTTTAGCTATCCTGGGTTTTTTGTTCTTCCATATGAGTTGAGTGTAAGCGAAATCCAAGAGAGTCTATTTAAGGGGTATCAGGGATTTATTAAGATATGAAATGGGGAAATACACTCATGAATATAGGATAGGGTAAATCTAGTTTCAGAGTCCTTGGAAAGCTGGGAACTGATCACATGCTGCTTCACACCACCTGACCCAGTCTTCACCACCCAAGAGTCCCGACACCCCTTTCTCTTCCCTTTTAAGAGGTCTCATAGGCAGACAAGAAGCACCACTTCTACTGGGCCAGGTAGCCCAAGGTCATTGACAGAGTGAATAGCCACTACACTTGAGTATTGTTCTTTCGAGGTCTGTGAAGAATAGTGTTGGAATTTTGATGGAGATTGCATTAAATCTGTAGATTGCTTTTGGTAAGATTGCCATTTTTACTATGTTAATCCTACCGATCCAGGAGCATGGGAGATCTTTCCATTTTCTGAGATCATCTTCAATTTCTTTCTTCAAAGACTTAAAGTTCTTGTCATACAGATCTTTCACTTGTTTGGTTAGAATCACCTCAAGATATTTTATATTTTTCATGGCTATTGTAAAGGGTGCTGTTTCTCTGATTTCTTTCTCAGCCCATTTGTCATTTGTATATAGGAGGGCTACTGATTTTTTTTTTTGAGTTAATCTTGTATCCAGCCACATTACTGAAGGAGTTTATCAGTTATAGGAGGTCCCTGGTAGAATTTTTGGGGTCACTTATGTATACTATCATATCATCTTCAAATAGTGAAAGTTTGACTTCTTCCTTTCTCATTTGTATCCCCTTGATCTTCTTTTGTTGCCTTATTGCATAATTATATATATTATGCAATATATATATATTTGGAGCTGAGGATCGAACCCAGGGCCTTGCGCTTGCTAGGCAAGTGCTCTACCACTGAGCTAAATCCCCAACCATATATATATATATATATTATATAATAATTATATATTATGTTTATTGTATCCCTTATCTCTCTAGAACCTTTATCATGAAGGGGTGTTGGAATTTGTTAAAGGCTTTTTTATTTTTTTTTAATTTTTTATTTTTTTGGTCAAAGCATCTAATGAGATGATCATGTGTTTTTTCCTTTCTGTTTGTTTAGATGGTGGATTACGTTGACAGATTTTCGTATGTTGAACTATCCTTGCATCTCTGGGATGAAGTCTACTTGATCATGGCGGATGATTTTTTTGATGTGTTCTTGGATTCAGTTTGCCAGTATTTTATTGAGTATTTTTACATCAATGCTCATGAGGAAGATGGATCTATAATTCTTTCTTTGTTGCATTTTTGTGTGGTTTGGGTATCAGGGTAACTGTGGCCTTTTAGAAAGAATTTGGCAATGTTCCTTCTGTTTCTGTTGTGTGGAACAATTTGAGGAGTATTGGTATCTTCTTTGAAATTCTGATAGAATTCTGTGCAGAAACCATCTGGCCCTGGGCTTTTTTTGGTTGGAAGACTTTTAATGCCCATTTCTATTTCTTGGGGGTTATAGGTCTATTTAAATTGTTTATTTGGTCATGATTTAATTTTGGTATGTGGTAACTATCAAGAGAAGTGTCCATTTCTTTTAGAGTTTTTCAATTTTGTGGAGTACAGGTGTTTGAAGTGTGACCTGATGATTCTCTGGATTTCCTCAGTGTCTGTTGTTATGTCCCCCTCTTTGTTTCTGATTTTGTTAATTTGGAAATTCTCTCTCTGCTTTTTTGTTGGTTGGGATAAGAGTTTGTCTATCTTGTTGATTTTCTCAAAGAACCAACTCTGTTTCATTGATCTTTGTATTGTTCTCTTTGTTTCTATTTGATTGATTTCAGCCTGGAGTTTGAGTATTTCCTGCCATCTACTCCTCCTCAGTGAGTTTGCTTCTTTTTGTTCTAGAGCTATTAGGTGTGCTGTTAAGTCGCTAGTGTGTGATTTCTCCAAATTCTTTATGTAGGCACTTAGTGCTGTGAACTTCTCTCTCAGCACTGCTTTCATAGTGTCCCATCAGTTTGGGTATGTTGTGGATTCATTTTCATTGAATTCTAGGAAGTCTTTAATTTCTTTCAATTTCTTCCTTGACTCAGTGGTGATTCAGTTGAGAGTTGTTCAGTTTCCTTGAGTTTGTAGGTTTTCTGTGGTTTGTGTTGTTGTTGAATTCTAACTTTAACCCATGCTGAAATGATAAGATACAGTGGGTAATTACAATTTTTTGTATCTGTTGAGGTTTGCTTTATGACCAAGTATATGGTCAGTTTTACAAAAGGTTCCATGAGGTCCTGGGAAGAAGGTATATTCTTTTGTGTTTGAGTAAAATGTTCTGTAGATGTCTATTAAGTCCATTTGAGTCATAACATCTGCTAGTTCTGCTGTTTCTTTGTTAAGTTTCTGTCTGGCAGACCTGTCCATTGGTGAGAATGGGGTGTGTTGAAGTCTCTCACTATTAATGTGTGGGGCTTGATATGTGATTTAAGCTTTAGTAATTTTCTTTTACAAATGTGGGTGCCCTTGTATTTGGGGCATAGATGTTCAGAATAGAGACTTAATCTTGATGGGTTTTTCCTTTGATGAATATGAAATGTCCTTCTCCATCTCTTGATTAATTTTAGTTTGAAGTCTATTTTGTTACATATTAGATAGCTATACCAGCTTGCTTCTTAGGTCCATTGGATTGGAAGATCTTTTCCCAACCCTTTAAGTCTGTCTTTGAAGTTGAGGTGTGTTTCTTGTTTGCAGCAGAAGGGTGGATCCTGTTTTCTTATCCACTTTGTTAGCCTGTGTCTTTTTATAGGTGAATTAAGTCCATTGATATTAAGAGATATTAATGGCCAGTGATTGTTAATTGCTGTTATTTTTTGTTTTGGTGGTGGAGGTGCTAGTGTGTGTGTGTTTCCCTTCTTTGGGTTTTGCTGGGGTAAGATTAACTATTACCTGTGTTTTTATGGATGTAGCTAACTTCCATGAGTTGGAGTTTTCCTTCTGAGCTACACACCCAGCCTGGAAGGCAGTCTTTTAAAAACAAAAGCATTTCTGTGTATCAAATAAGAAGGAGTGAAAGATATGTTTTGAGAACTAAGTTGTATTTTCTTCTGATGACTGGAAGTGGGGTAAGAACGGAGCATAAATCAGGAAAGTTTGGGCTTTTATATATTTAATGTTTAACAGAGATAATTAAATTTTTGTTTGAGTCTATAAAATAAAAACTGTGGTGACATATAGAAGCCAGGACATTTCCTTGTTAGTTAGAAAAGTATCTGTTCTCATATACACATACATGTTTTTAATATTTACATTTTACTTATTTGTGTGTATGTGTGTGTTGCACGTGTGCATGTGTGTGCTACAGCACACTTCTGGAAGTCAGAGAACAGTTTGTAAGAGTTATTTCTTTCCTTTCACCACATGGGTTCTGGGATCCATTTCTGGTTGTCAGGATTGGTGGTAAGTGCCCACCCATTGAATCATCTCACAGCCTTCATTTATGTATTTGTATCTCCGTATTTGGGGGCTATATCCTCATTCACTTTAGGTGACCTTTTCATACTGGAGTATAATTAGAAATTCAATCTTCTCTTGAAACATAAAATACTCATTCCTAGAGAAGTTAAATACTGGCAATAAACTGTGATTTGTAAGAAAGCTGTTGAAATTTGAGGTGTCTATTCTGGCATATTAATGCATTTTTCAGAATCCCCATTCCAGGAATTGAACTTAGGGGGAACTCATTGAGTATTTTTATAAGTGACCAAATGTACATTGAGATACCAGCTCTCTTCAATATGAAAACAGCTACAACAGAATACAGAGGAGTCTAAAATTCCTCCTATCTCAATTGGGCTAATGATTTAAAGCTTCACCAGGATAAGTGTTTTTAAAAGTCCCAAGGGTACAAGGTAGTTTGGAAAGACCACATAACCATCATGAGCTGTGATAAAACTCTTCCGGTGAGCTTCACCCTAACAGTTATAAAGATAAAGAAAATCCAAGCTAGAATATGCCAAGTACCATATGGCTAGTACAGGTAGAGGCAGTAAACAGTTACAGGAAGTGAGCATGGGTGGGTCAATTGCCCTAGCACAGGATGTAGAGATGAAACTGAGTTATTAGAAATAACGGAATATTTACCTAGTAACAGCACCTGTGATTAAGTACACTTAATAGCTTTCCATCCTGGCTGTCTTCCAGAACTTGCATCAGCAAGGGTACAGAAGCATTGCTGCGTCTTCTCACATCAGGAAGCACAAGATATCCATGGCTTCTGAGGGCTGTCTTTTTTGTTGTTGTTGTTGGGTGGTAGTGAGGGTGGAGAGTGTTGAAACAGCCTCAGCAGTCCTGAACTCACTCTGTAGCCCAGGCTGGCCTCAGACTCACAGAGATCCACATGCCACTGCTTCCTGAGTGCTGGGATTAAAGGCGTGCGCCACCAGGCCCTGCTCTAAATTTTCACTGTGAGAATTCTGTTTTGTCTATTATTACTCTATGTGCTGGTTTGAATGAGAATGGTTCCCATAGGTTCATATATTTAAATACGTGGTTCCTAGTTGGTGGAACTGTTTGGGAAGGGTTAGAAGGTGTAACCTTGTTGAAGTAGGTGTACCACGGTGGACAGGCCTTGAAATTTCAAGAGACCTGTGCCATTCCCAGAGTGCACTCTACTTCCTGGTTGTGGATCAAGATGTGAACTCTCAAGGGCTGGAGATGTCTCAGCGGTAAAGAGCAATAGTTCTTTCAGACAACGAGGATTTGATTTTCAACACCCACTTGATGGCACACAATTCTCTGTAAATCCCCAGACCCAGGGAATCTGACATCCTCTCTGGCTTTTGCGGGTACTGCATGCATGTGGGAACATGCTTCTAATCCCAGCACTTGGGAGGAAGAGGCAGGCAGATCTCTACGTGTTTAAGGCCAGCCTGGTCTACAGAGGGAGTTCCAGAAGAGCCAGGGCTACACAGAGAAAGCCTGTCTCCAACAACAACAACAACAACAACAACAACAACAACAAAAAAGTATTGAATTAAATTTCATAAAAAGTTAGAATTAAGGTCCATCTGGTAGAAAATGCATCAGAATTCCCTTTATAAGCTTTGCTTCCAAGGAAGCCCTGCCCAGGCAGGGCAGAGCCCAGGGAGAGTGAGGCCCTTGACCTTCAAGAACCCACCTATGTGCAAGTGTGTGTGTGTGTGTGTGTGTGTGTGTGTGTGTGTGTGTGTGCGCGCGCGCGCGTGCGCGCACGCGCGCGCAAGGCATGGGGTGGTGTTAGTGGTG
Source organism: Peromyscus attwateri (assembly GCA_902168425.1). Classification (NCBI taxonomy): domain Eukaryota; kingdom Metazoa; phylum Chordata; class Mammalia; order Rodentia; family Cricetidae; genus Peromyscus; species Peromyscus attwateri. The sequence goes on from CABHPP010134462.1 coordinate 35,586, forward strand.
GAGAGAAGGATTTGACCCTGGGATGTCCTGATGGTCTATATTACCTTATTTTTGGAAACACACACAAACAGAAAAACCATTTTCCCACCCCCCCTCCTACATTCTCTTTAATTCTTTGTCCCATCCCCCCTTAGAAATTTACTTCATTCCCAAAATAAATCAGAAATGGAAATTAACAAAGTGAAATTTCAGTTGTTTGATGGAGGTCAAGCTTGGTAATAAAAGCCAGTGGCTAAATTTTTGTATATGGCTATTTTTTAATTTAATCAAAAATCAATATCAGGCCGGGCGGTGGTGGCGCACGCCTTTAATCCCAGCACTCAGGAGGCAGAGGCAGGTGGATCTCTGTGAGTTCAAGGCTAGCCTGGTCTCCAAAGCGAGTTCCAGGAAAGGCGTAAAGCTACACAGAGAAACCCTGTCTCAAAAAACCAAAAAAAAAAAAAAAATCAATATCAGATATATATGGTATCATGTGGAAATAATTGATCTCAGAAAATACCCTTAAGATAGAGTGTTTGCCTCCCATGCTGGGGTCAAAAGGTTCCATTCCCAGAAAGAAATTTTAAAAAGTATTAGTGTGAGTACTTTAGAACATCCCTAACCCCAGAAGTTGGGAGACAAGGACAGGGAGATCAGGAGTTCAAGGCCAGCCTGCTGCATGGGGAGTACTAGGCCAGTCTGTGGACATGGTGAATTCCAGGCTAGGCTGGACCCATGAGATCAAGTCTCCAAGACATGATTAGGTTATGATCAAAGGTCGTCACAACTTTCAAAATTCAAAACTTGTTTTGTGTTAAAAATGGAAATTAAGCACAGTCCTGCTTAATTTATAAGTGGCATCTTTGATATTTTTCCTTCTGGTTCTATTATCTCGTTATGTTCTGTGTTTGACACCTGAAACCACTTTTACTATTTATGACTCTCTTTCTCTCTCTTCCCTCCTCCTCTCTATTTACAGTGCCCTATTGGAGCTCATCCTCATACATGCCAGACAAACATTAGAGCTAAGCGCCAAGGCCAGCCCCTTATAGGGCCTGTTTGTTTGGTTGGTTATTTATTTATTTACTTACTTACTTACTTACTTACTTACTTATTTCTTTGTTTATATGTAACAGGGGTCAGGTAGTCCATCTGGCCTACTCAAGATGTAGGCCTAAGATCCTGATGGCTGAGGTTACCAGGCTTTCTCATTTGCATTTTCATTGAATGTTTCTGCTTAAATAGTATATCAACGAATCTACTACGTGGCTGGCTCTATGGATATCCATTGGAAAACTCTGTTAAATGAGAGGAAGACAGTCATGTGATGATTCTGTCTGCCCTGCTGAGAGATCTTCTTGGAAAAGTTCTGCCAAAAGTCTTCCATCCATCTGTTTCTCTCTTCCTCCTAACAACTCTACAAAATACTGGGTTTCCCTAGGTCATTCTCATACACGTGTAAAATAGACCTTAATTTCATTCATGCCCCACGAACCTCTCCTCTTGCTGGCTCTGTTCCTTTTCCTATTTATTCCTCAAAGTACTCTAAGGACTTTAGAAATACTTTCAGCATTTCTTTTCAGCAAGAGTTTCACGTACCCAACCCAACTGGCCCAAAACACACTATGTAGTGAGGATAACCTTGGACTTCTGATTGACTGTCTCTACCTCCCAAAGGCTGGGGTGCATGTACCAACATGTTCCTTCTCCTGCTGTGCTGGGGATCTTTCCACCTCTAAAGATCCAGATTCAGACTGGGTCCTCCCACTTCAAATGATTCAATCAAGAAAAATCCCTCACAGGTATACTTGACCTCTTTAGTTAATTCCAGACAAGTCAAGGTGACAACCAAGACTAGACATCACATACTCCCTGTTAAAGAATTTCTTGGCTGTCTCAAAAAACCAAAAAAAAAAAAAAATCCAGATCACAAGTGTACCCTCCATTTTGCCGGGCGGTGGTGGCACACGCCTTTAATTCCAGCACTTGGGAGGCAGAGCCAGGAGGATCTCTGTGAGTTTGAGGCCAGCCTGGGCTACCAAGTGAGTTCCAGGAAAGTTGCAAAGCTACACAGAGAAACCCTGTCATGAAAAACCAAAAAAAAAAAAAAAAAAAAAAAGAATTTCTTGGGGCTGGACAGATGGCTCAAAGGTTAAGAGCACCGACTGCTCTTCCAGAGGTCCTGAGTTCAATTCCCAGCACCCACATGGTGGCTCAAACCATCCATAATGAGATCTGAAACCCTGTTCTGTATACATAATAAACAAATAAATCTAAAGAATTTCTTAACCTCTGTGGTTTTTCTTTTTCATTCTTTTATGTTAAACCTTTATTTATATTTCATTGGCTTATGTGCGAGTTTGTAGACCTTTGTTCGTGTACATGCACTTGGGGCATACAAGAGCCTGGAGAGAAGAGGGTGTTAGAGATCTTCTGGAACTGTAGTTACAGGTGGTTAAGTGCCATCCTGTGGGTGCTTCGAGAGCAGACAGTCCTTCTAAGTGAATGGTTCGCCACCGTCCTCATGCTGGGACCCTTCAAACAGTTCCTCATGTGTTGTGGACCCACAACCCTAAAATTATTTCTGTTGCTACTTCATAACTGTAATTTTACTACTGTAATGAAGTATTTTGTAAATATCTGCTCTGCAGTATGCCTGACATGGGACCTCTGACCCCTCAAAGTGGCCTCTCCCCATGGGTTGAGAATCACTACTCCGAGTGCTGAACCATCTCTCCGGTCCCTCTTTACTTTTTGATCTCTTTGACACTGTTCCTTGTAGCCCCCATCGCCCTTGAACTTTCTGGGTAGCTGTGTGTGGGCTCCAACTCCTGATGCAGCTGCCCTCACCTGGATTCCGGGCGTGCACCACCACACTCAGTTGCTCCTCATAGTTTCACATGTTACCTTTCCCAGTTTACCTCTCTGTCAGGTTTACCAAAGGTCAGTGTGGCCAGTGTTGACCTGAACCCTTCCTATTCTTCTCTCAGTGTCCTCGCTGCTGCTGTTGGAAGCATGGGCCACCACACCCAGCACAATTTAACCTCATATCTGGATGGAATGGATTGTTAAAACCACCAGAAAGTTATTCAATTTCACTTTTCATGTGAAATATGATGGTCCTGTCATATCTTACTAAAAAAAATTACCTTTTCCCACTGAACCCCATCACTTCCAGTGGCTTAGTGTGTGTGTGTGTGTGTGTGTGTGTGTGTGTGTGTGTGTTCATTTCTTTGTTTGTGTGTTCTAATTCCATTTCAATTTTTAAAGATACCTGTTTCTCTTGATATGGGTAGGCAGAATGAATTTCCTGCAATTGACATTTTAATATGTTTGTTATTGAAGATGATACATTCGGTATTGCTTTATACTCGGTGGGGCCAAGGGAAGGTGAGACCCTCCATTTCACTAGCAGGCTGATTTTCAACCAATTTGTGTGTCCACACAGTCCCCCAGAATGTTTGTGGTTTAATTGTGCTCTTTCTTAAATACAAACACACACACTCTCTCCAGCTCTCTCTCATGAACTCCTTTACAAAGCCTCACATACTTGGGTCTACAAATTTTATTAATTTTTAAGTTAAGTTGGAATTACAAACGTTGTTCTGGAGAATAGAATTTCAAGAGTAAGTCATGAAACTCAAGTTTTTTGTTAGAGAGCAAGCTCTAATTCACAGAGATTTGCTAGCTTCTGGTTTTCCAGGGCTGGGAGTAAAAGGCACATGCCAGCTATCTTGCCCCAAACTTATTTCTTCAGTAGATGTCTTTTTGTTTGTTTGTTTGTTTGTTTTGTGTTCGAGGTGGTGTTTATCTGTGCAGCCTTGGTTGTCCTGAGGAGAAAGACTTTTCCAGCAGGTTAAGGGATGGTTGTGAGGAAGCAGAGAAGCGTGATACACTCAGGACTAGGAACCATCTTCTCCCACCGGGGTATTTGTCAGTTTCTAGAGGAGCAGCTTGATCCATCTAGAAGGACCAAGGCAAGGACAAGTCTCCATTCAGTTAGGGGAACACAAAAAGGATAGTGGCACCCTATCAAACCAAGTACTCTTGGTTTTCGAGAAATAGTGGACAGTGAAAGTGTTTGTACAGAGAGTGTGCCCTGCCAACAGTATCCCTGGGGAGCCTAGGGCTCTTTGGCTAGTATTAATCCATTTATAGACAAAACTGACTCCCCAGAAGTTCTGGCTAGTTCCCTTGTCTACATCTGTTGATACGAGTGAGCACTTGCTAGCAGAAGCTTGTGTCTGTACAACACTGGGAAGTGAGTGGTGCTCTGAGGGAGTCATATAGGATGAGGTAATGTCCACAGTCATTCTACTTTCATGAAAGCACAAAGTAAAACTGCACCCTTCTAGGTCCAGGTCTCACCCACATCTCCTCATCCTATCTCCTGTCTTCAGCCTGGAGCCGGCCAGTGAGTGACAGCAGATGCTCAATGTCATGCACATGTTTCTCTTTCCAGATATCACAGGAAGTTTGAGCATCACTACTCCAGAGCAGACAATTCAGGAAGCCCAAGGGGAAACTGTCCACCTGCCCTGCATGTTCACTCTTAACCCTGAGGACCAAGGACCACTGGACATCGAGTGGCTTCGGCTTTCAGGAACTAATGAGGCGAGGGACCATGTGGTGAGTGTGCCCTGTGTCTGCTCACTTTCACGAGGTAAATTTGGTATTATAGTTGCAAGCCCCACTGCCCAGGCTTGTGAACATGTATAGAATAACCCAAGATTTTGTAAGTGTTGTAGAATATTATTTTAAGGTGTGCTAATTTTTTTATTTTGGATTTAACTCTGTGAAGCTATACTGTGCCTGACTAGAACACCTGATGATGGTCTAATAAAGAGCTGAACGGCCAAGAGGGAGGCACAAGAAAAGATGGGTGGGGCTGGCAGGCAGAAAGAATTAATAGACGGAGAAATCTGATAAGAGAAGATAAGGAGCAAGAGAACAAGTAGTGGAGGACACTAGGGACCAGCCACCCAG
>CABHPP010134463.1:0-46188 GCA_902168425.1 Peromyscus attwateri
AAATGTCCTGGAATGTTAAGGAATAGTCTCATCCACACTATCACTATTTTGTTTAGAAAGGTGATTACTCAAGCCAGAATTGCCACATGAAATTTCTCTCACCATAATAGGCCCCATGAGCACACATTGATACTACCCTCTCCCCCATGCGCTCCCTGTGCGCCCCACCTCTGGGATGAGCAGCACAATTGCTGGTTTGCAAATTCTCAGTCTGGCTAGACAGTCTCCTTTCTCGAGCCTGCTACTGTCAGCTTATCCTTGCAAACCTTGTTGGGAGTTGACAGATATGGATGGCTTCCTAGGATCTCAGAATGCTGTTTAACAGGATTGTCACCTTTCTGGAGAGGAATTTCCAATAGCCCTCCCATCAGTCCACAGACTTGCCATGGGAATGACTCCTTTTTTCCAGACCCTTCCATTTTGCCCTCTTTTAAGATACCGGGTGAGGTAAAATTTTATTGTGATAGCCTGTCTTTGCTGGATGACTAATACCATCCCTCCTTTTCAACTGCTTGATGCCAGGAGAAAGAACCTCCACTCCCAGAAGTAACTATCAAAAGTGTCTCCAGACTTTGCTTAAAGGTTCATTGAGGGATAACATCAGCCACATGTGAGAATCACTGATTCATGCTAAGGCTCCTGGGAAGTCCTTCAAGTCCCCTGAACTGGCTTGATTTGAATAGATGTTGAGGGGGTAGGGCACACAGCCTTCCTGATAAATGGAAGTTATAGAGTCATGTGGGTATTGCTCCTGCAAAGTTAGGGACTTTGATTAGTAAGTCGGGAGCCTTGCCCTATAAAGAACATGCTTTGTACAGCACGGAATCCCTTGCAGCACATTTAACAGGATTTCAATCCACAGTAACAAGCTCTAGGGGACAGCGCTCCTCCCTGACATCAGCTGGTGACTGGCCACCTAAGGGGTTCTTAGGTAGGTCACATCTGATTCAAGGCAACCATGAAGAAGAGATCATGGTTTCATCAGTGTCCCACATACGGAACTGCATAAATAGGTAAGCTGGCTGGGTGAGGGTTTTGACTAAGCTCAAAGAAAACAATCAGCACACAGTTTTGGAAAAAGTCTTTTGTTTTCCAAGGAATTTAGACTTTGGGTAGGGGTGGGTGAAGGGGGGGTTGTGATATTTATTAGAATTTGTGAGCAGGGACTGTATTGAAAGAAAGCTGGGATTTCCCTAGGGAAGGAGACATAAAAGGCACAATTTTCAGATGCCCAGAGGCCTTCTATTTCAGTTGCACAGGGCAGGGAGGAAGAGAGAGCAGGAGAGAGCAAATTAAGTAAGATAGGGAAGACTGTATCCTGGGTGGGAGGGCCAACACCCTCTCTTCCAAAGTGTGATTACAAACAGCTCCCTAAAGTTTATCCAAAAGTTGAATGCCTTGAAATAAATCCAGATCACTCTCTCCCCACTTGTGAAGGAAAAGGCAGTCTGAACATATTTGTCTAAATAAGTGTTTAAGAATAATATATTTTGTAAAATTTCAAATATAAAAATTGCATAATCCCCTTTACTACCTCATCTAGAGCCCCCCAGCCACCAACATTAACACCTCCCTCACCCCTTCAGCCCCCCAACTACCAGTGTCAGCCTTCTCCTTGCCTAGATACAGGCTATGATCATTTTATCTTTTCCTGATCAATCAAGATATCAGGTCATTTCTGGATGACTGAGGGTTTTGATTTTGTTTGTTTGAGGTGTTTCAGAAGTGGCTTAGGAGCAAAATTACTTGAATCTTCTCTTGTTTTAGTATTTAAATGATCTGAGAATGAGTGTAAGACTAATAAGTACTTCTTGATTATAGCCCACCCTTTGGATGGCATCTTAATTCAGGATGTCACCCTAAAATGTGTGTGGAGGATTTTAAGTCTGGCCACTGAGAACGAGAATTAATTGAGGGTCTCATTAGTCAATTTGCAGGGAATGCTTTTGCTTGTGTTTCAACTTGGTGGGGGGAGGGGACTCTTCAGCTTGAGGCTTGACTGTGAATGGACCCATCGAGGTTTTCTTAACACCACAGAGGATGGGGCTTGCAGAGGCAGTGATAACAAAAGCGAAGGAGAAGAGATCAGCACCACGCTGGAATCTCCTGAGGTGTCTTTGAAATGGAGTCCTGCAAAGCTAATCTGCTCAATGTCACCTACTGGGTTCAGAGAATATGAAAAGGCTGTCTTCCTAAAGCTCTCCCTTCAAAGGGACAATGACCCCTTGGAATTCTAGATTCTACAAGGTGACTACCTGGTGCTTTCAGTTTTCGCCTTCTCCCTAAAGGTGTCAATCAGGGCTTGCCCTTCCAACCCACTGCACAGGGAAATGTCTTTCTCCTTAAGTGAACTTGTTGCCACAATGAACTTGAACGCTGAGACACAGAAGGGGAGAGTTTGTTTCAACAGCTGCTTTGACAATGAAAAGCTGGAGTTAGTCCTCCCAGGACAGCTAGCTCTGACGGTCTGTCTTTACATTACCCCCGCTTTTCTCTAATGCCCAGCTGAAACCACAAGAAGGGCAAGAGAATGCTAATTACTGGGGACATGCTATGTAGAGGCCTCTCAGGGCTGACACAGGAGTTTTCTCCAAGTTTACTTCTATAAATTTGATTTTTGGCTAATTTATAACTAATTGTTAAATATATGCTGTTGCCTGGTTGTCCATCCAGTATGGTAGCCACCAGCTACAGGAACTTGTTTAAAATTTAGGGTGACTATGGCTAATAGATTTACAACATCTTGAAAAATGAGGCTTTCTGTCCTTTATTTACATTGTAAGTGTTTAGGGTTTGTTTTGGGTGGTATCGGAATACAATGTTGGGCCTGGTCCCAGCTAGTAAATGCTTTACCACTGAGCTGTATATATTGCCAACTGCTTTTTAACCTTTTGAGAAAACCTTTGAGACAAGTTGTGGCTAAGCTGGTAGCTGAAGTCTTGAACTTGGGATTCTCTTGCCTCAAACTCCCTCGTTGTTGGGATTATAAGCCTACGCCACCAGGTCCAATGTATGTGTCTAGTGTTGGCAACATGTTACTAATGACTTCCATACTGGAAACCAGCAACACAGAATATTTTCCTCACTATAGGATGCTGCCAGATTGTGGATCAATGGGATACAGATCTGGACAGGAATGATGGGCTCTATCTTCCTTACTACCAACTGTACACATTCATTTTAGCTGCCAGTTTTCCATTTTACTTCTGGAAAGGGAAGCTTTGGTTTGAAAACTGTTCACAACAACAATTCCACTGCAGGGGAACAGTAAAGAGCAGAGAAGACAGTGCCGAAGCCACGGGCTCCAGATCTGTTTATTGGCCTCTATTAAATACCGAAGGGGATATGAGTTCCAGTAAGGAGGGGGCAGAAAGCCAGGTCCTCCACTGATCCTGGGTCTCAGACCAATCAGCCACATGTGGGATTTAATATGGGCAGATTCTAGGACAGGACTTAAACAACAAAACATAACAATAACAACTAGGTTTCTGTTTCCACAGTGTTGGGTGCCTATTTAAAAATGATTGGACAACTTCACATCTAATAGGATTGCTAATTTTTATTTATTGAGTGAATATCATCAGCAACAGTGAAGCCGTGGGTTCTAGTAGCCACTTGTCCTTTTATTTTTAGCTGGTGGAGCTGCCAGCCAGAGAAGTGTCGGGCCTTTGATTACATGAATTTGGCTTTCTCCATTTTCTGCTAAGGTTTCCCTGGTCTTCTGTAGAGCACAGCTCTGATTCACTCCTTGCGGTATTTGTAGTATCTACAACAGGACCCGACCCACAGCAGCACCCTGAATCAAATACTGGCTGGGGAATGGATAGCTTTTATTTGGAAGCGAACAAGGTGACATCTTTATTCCTTTACATTCTTCCCCAAGACAAACCTTCTGGAAAGGCCTTTGCTAATGTCCAGGATCCCCTCCCAGCCGATTAATTACTCTTGGATGCAACCCCTACTTCCCCCTCCACATTCCAGGGTTTTCATCAATGGCAGGATGACTCCTGAGTCAGGCAGAGGACATAGCTTCCCCTGAAAGCACACTCTCCCATCTCCAGACTTTTTAAATACATAAGAATAGAAATCTGCTAAGCCACCCAGAACAAGCTGTCAAAAGATGTGATGAAACAGCTGTCCAAAGAGGTGACATGGTCATACAGTCACCATAAACATAAAAGCAATGTTTACAGTCTGTTGAGTTTTTTCTTCAGTAAGCAGATGCAGACAAGCATTCTGATGGGTCTAAACACCGGACAGGGGTGTTTTATAGATAGTTCTAATCTATACTGAACTTAGTGAAAATGGGATTTCATATGTCATGGTCTTTTGAAAAAAAATCTGAAACAATAACTATCCAGCTCTGGTTGAGCAAGAGGATCAGAAGTTCAAGGCCAACCTAGGCTCTAGCAAGATGTTGCTTCAAAACAAAACCAACAGGTAGTAAGGATCTTTCAGTTTTAAAAACACTGCAATATGCTTAAGATGTATTCATTTAGTAAAAATATCACTTAAATTTTATATTTAATTGCATGGTTTTTTTTTTTTTCAATTGAAATCTTACATGATAGCCCTACTCTGGCCAAAAAGGTATCTTTAACATGAAAGAAAGGGCTGTTTGGCCAATGCCTACCTTAAGACAGTTTACATGACATTTCTGGAACTCCTGGTTATGGGAATTTGCTGACAGCACCAATAATTTAAGATTTTCTGTTGTTGGACTCAAATGCACAATGCCAGAATTATCTTAGTATTGTTCAGGGTGGATGATATTTGAATTTTAGAAATCTCTTAACCAAAGTCTCATAATTCATTGAGCATAACCTGTTTTATGTCTCCCCAAATAGGATGAATGGACTTGGCACATGCCATGAGAGGTCTTGTCACTAAAGCAGATTATAACGACATGCAATGTGGTGTCACCGTGGTCCCCTCATGGACAGCAAAAAGACTGGCACCAACACAGACATACTCAAGAAGGTTAGCTATGGCTATCATCATCTACGTGGCAATGCTGTTGCTGTCACATCTTTATAAACCTCTAACTCATGCCAGTATCCTCCTCTCCCCCACTGCTCCTTATTTCGGATCTTCTGTGTGGTCAGCACTACTATAAACAATGGGATGAAAGGGAGGCTGGAACAAGGCCTTATCACCTGGATATAAACTTTTGCAAAGGGAAAGCTATCTTGGAACGTCCACCTTCATTGCTACAATATTTATTTTTCTTTAATAATAATTCCTTTTTGAAGTGTATTGAAGGTGAGCACATGAAAGTGACAGACGGAAGTCGTCTGCAGTTGTCTGAGCAGAGACCCAGGTGGACTCCCGTGTGCACACATTGGTGCTTTGTGTTAGAATCTTCTCTTCTAGCCACCTTTGTCTGTCTTCCGGGTACGCTTTACCATTATCTTCCAATTCAGTAAACAGAGCTCTCTGACTTCGTCATTGAAACTCAACAAATCAAGACAACATTATTAGAGAAGAAAAAGCTACCCAACACAACGTTAAACCTCACAAATTTTTGTTTGTAGAACTCATCATCATTTCTGATTCAGAATTCTTTTAAAGTAACCTTTCAAAACGCACACTTTAGCCTAGCCAATGACATGAAGTTTAATACATGGCTACTCAGAGTTAGCGGGAGGGTGATAGAGAGAGTTTACAAAATTAAAATATATATATATATTTTTTTTAATGAAAAGAAACATACATTTACTTCTAATTCACATAGCCTATTTGCCTTCATAGTTGGCTCACACACACTAGTTTTTAAACATCGCTTATGAAATTAAATAACATGGAAAAATAAATATGCTTTATTATATAAAGACATATAAATCTGTACCACTCAAAACATTCAGACATACGTAAATGTGGCTGCTTAAAACTATTTTCAGAAAATACGGTTGTGATATTTATACTCTTTTTTTTTTCTGTGATATAATGAGGTTGTAAAACACTGATGTCAAACATTTTCTCTCTCTACCTATAGAAACTGCACAGTGTGATAGGAAAATGAGGTAGACACAAGTACTGAAGTTTGCCAGGCTGAAACAAAAGCATCGCTCCCTTGCAAGCGCATAACCTCTCATCATTCAGGTCCAGAAGCACAGATCTCAAAGGCTCAGAGAACACTTTTCGAGTTGTCATGGAAACACCCAAACAAGCAATTTCTGTAGAGAAGAACCACCATCTACAAGATGATCAGTGAACAGAAACACAGGGCAATGCAAAAAGAAATGCCACCAGACTGCCCTGGGAATGTGGCGGTGACAGTGACGTGACTTTCTTCCTCTAGATGGATTTGCTCAGTCTAGAATGTTCCTGATTTGCAAGACATTTCTTACTTCACCTTGACAATATAGGGTTCTCTTTCCAATTTGTCCCCATTTTTCATGGCATAGGTGTATTGATTACCCAATGTGCTTTTAGGATTGGCTCAGTAGTTCAACAGAGCTGAAGAACACTGTTTCACAAACAAAGGTCCAGGGACATTATTTTTTAAAGGCCAGAAAAGAAAATTTTGTGGGATGTTTTTCTCAAGCATGATTTTTTTTTCTTTTCTTGTTTTTTGAGATAGAGTCTTACTTGTAGCTCTGGCTGGCCTGGAACTTACAGCCCCAAACTATAGGTGATCCTCCTGACTCAGTCTCCTGAGTGCTGGGTCACCGGCATGAGTTACTGCAACCAATGTTACAAAAATGAGTCATAGCTCTGCAGTGACTCGAACCAGAACCAATGGTCTCTCTGAAAGGGTTGTTTGAATATTAAATTCAAAGAAGTTTCATTGTGGAGACTTTGGAAGTTGTGGCAACAATGATTTGGGGTTTCTTTCTCAAATACTCCTCCTTCATAGGCAGTGGTGACGTAAGCTGTCTCCACTTGACCTTGGCTGTATCACACAGCAGCTGTTGCTTTGTGATATGACAGTGTCTATGTGTGGGAGTCCCTGGGAGCCAAAGCAACCTGCTGGAGGAGTCATGGCCACCCTGGCCTCTAGTCAGTCTAAGCTGCTTTCTATCGGAAGCAAGATGTTAGCACCTCAAATGCACTTTTCTCTTTTGTACACTTGTTAACGTTACTGTAGGTCCAATGGTAAAGCACCATAAAAAAAAGAGTTCATGGCTAGAAACAGGAGTCATTGAGGTATGCTGAAATGTAGAAGTCCTAAGACATTATACCAAAGCATCCATGTAAATAAACATAAAACAATCAAAATCAAAATTCTAGAGTCTGAATGATTGCTCGCTCACATGTACATAAAATCAATATATTTAAATTGCTTATCTACTTAAACAAAATTCTTTTGATTTGATTCTCTAAAAAAAAAATCACAGTTTAAAAGCCTTGCAAAAGTGACCTTTCTCTTAAGACAATAGAAGAATTGAAGTCTGAAAGTCAAACTAACAATCGCTTTATGAGATCACACAAAGCAGCAAAGCTAGCTTTAAAATCCGTGTCTGCAGATGCCAGGGCACAGAACTTCCACTCGCCTTCTGCCTCTCTGATAGTTTAGAAAACTGTAGGTAGCCCCAAGAAGAACAGCGATATTAAATATGCCCTATGTTTTCAGTTAAAACAATCAGCAGCCTATATTTAAAGATTTAAGTTATTAAATTATCAATGGAGGATATATTGAGAGAATGTTCCAGAAAAAGAAACTAGCATATATATGTATGCCCATACACATACATATATATGTACATATATATACATATATATGCACAGATACATCCCTAGCACTATATTTTATAACTCACTATGAATATATTTTTTTCTATTTTCTTAAAAAAATTATTTTAGATAAGTATGAGATGATCTAAGGGTTAAAATCTGGAGAAGGAAAACACAGATTTCTTTTTTTCATCAAACCACAAGGCTATGTAATGAGGAGCGTCTCACAGAGGCCTAACCAGTGACTACTTTAGAACTAGTGGCCTATTACTTTTGAGAGTGTGAATGGAGCTGGGGTTGCCTGTACACAAAGTGAGTATGCCATGGGCTCGAGAAGGAGCATTTCATGGACAGGAGTATGTAGCAATCACAGAGAAATTGGAGCTTTCAAAGAACATTCTGTCTGTCCTAACGTTACCTCAAACCTTCTTCAAAGCATTCATCTGGAAAAGGTACCAGTGTTGAAGACAAAATATCCTCAGTGAACCATAGATGTGACACCGTTACTTTTCTTACACTCTGGAATAAAAGCCTACATCCTAGCTAAAGAGCATAGCCTGAGCCCGTGTTTCTACTTCTAGTTCTCTGCTGCGTGCAAAAGCCTTGCAACTGACTGGGTCACAGAACCAACCCTGTAGATGCAGCCACCAATACTGAAACCCTTGATTTTGAGAGCATCAAATGGGTGTCAATCGTGCTACTTTAGTTAACCTGCTCTTCACCTGGCACTAGGAAAGAGTAAGACCTTCCAAGACAAGACTGAATAAAAATGGGGCTTCTGGAAATGACTTTATATAATACTGGTTTCAGCTTCATTGCGGTTAATGTGCTTATAGGAATATTTACTGTACTTAGATACATCAGATCTATGGGCTCCACAATTTTTGTCACAGCTTAGCCAATGTACTGTGTTGACACGGTTAATCCATCTGTTTGCTAAGAGCTGCCCCAGAGGTTTGTATAGTGTTTACAGTGGCAAAACCTGCCTTGCCATGTCAGCTGCTGGCTAAGGAAAATGAGGAGCAAAGTAAAAGCTTGTCTTAGATGGACTTCCTGTCTGGGGACAGGGAAGAGATTCCAGATACCTTGGAAGGTGATGGGTCACTGACTACACTGCTGGTCACCTATATTTCCAACATGACTCGTCTATTGGTGGGTATAGACTTTATGCTGATTGTGTGAAGATATGTATATCCAAGGCTCGCAGAAGCGAATGTTAGTAGTTGAAGAAAAAAAATTGCACTAGCCTCAATAAGCAGGAACCTTGCTCCAATAGCTAGAGCTACCACAGCCTAGAAAGCAAAGACTGGCTCCTTTTGAGCTATTTCTCTAAATCACTAGCAATGTACATACACATAGCTCTTCTAGGCAAAGGAAGCTACTTCTGGGCACCATTCCTGCATGAGGTATTTGTGTTCTGTAAAGTCACTTCGGCAGTGCCGTACAGTGTTAATTCTACCGTGCTGTAACAGGGATAGGGCTTTCAGAGCACAGTATCGAGGGTGCTTTCGTGGGTGTGACAGTTCTTGGCTAGGAAGGCATGCCCCAGAATACTCATAACATTGTCTGAGAGTGTGGGTAACAAACATGAAGCATTAGGGCCGTACCGAGCTCCAAGGGCCAGTACTCCATGCAGCATCTTGTGGGCAAGCTTGTGTGTTGCACTGCTCGCGGTCCGGAGGCTTGTCAAGAACTTCACAGCTCAAATCTGGGAACCGGTCACCGTTGGCCCGCTGACAGACCACCAGTCTCGTCCGCATGCCTCCGCCACACAGCTTGGTACACTGGAAGAGAGACAAAGGACGCTCCAGTGATTTTGTGTGAACAGCGCATGGCAAAGTCTATTTCCCCACAGGAAACTTTTCTTGGCTATGCTTTATTATGGCATTGGGCAGCCTGAGTCTGACAGACAGAGCCAAGGCAAATTGCCAACAATGATATGGCCAATGGACCGTGGTTCCTGTGAATATGAAGTATCCCTCAGTGAGGGCTTCCTTTATATCTGTAATAAGAACTTTTTAAAAAATTTTTTTATTTTTATTTTTTATAGAGCTCACCTCATCAGGTTGAGAACACAGTTATTTGCCCCATATATAAAATGAAGGTTGGGAAGTTCATCACTCTTGATCCATTAATCAGAAGTTAAGACAAAATTCTTTGAGGCATACAAAAACCAGTAAATAAATAAAAAAAAAAACCAGAAATTACTCAACCTTAAATAAAAGAGATAATGACTTGGCCTGTTTTATTTTATTTTTTGGTAGTTGGTAATTTCTTTCTTTGGTTTTTGTTTTGAGACAAAGTTCACTGTGCAGTCTAGGCTAGTCTGGAACTCACTGTAATCCAGACTGACCTCCTATCTCAGCCTCCTGGATGCTGGGATTATTGAAATGAGCAGTCAAGCCCAACTTCAAGTTTTATTTTTAAATGTTGCTGAGGATTTAATCCAAGGACTGAGTTTTACACAAACCCACACATTCTGGCAACTTCTGTGAAGCTGTCATGAATGGCCCTTTGCTGATTCTCTTATTCCAATCATGATGCTCAACTGTTTAACTCTATCTTCAAACCTCAGGACAAGTACAACTGTCCTCTAGGAAGAATATACAGCATTATAGTGGTATTTTATTTGTGCTGAAATGTGATTTTATTTGTATGTTAATAAATAAAGTTGCCTAGGGGTCAGAGCTATTAACAAGCCATAGGGAAAGTTAGGGCGGTGGTGGTGCACGCCTTTAATCCCAGCACTTGGTAAGCAGAACTAGGTAGATCTCTGTGTGTTCAAGGATACAGCCAGCATTGGAGACACACGCCCTTAATCTCAATACCAACCATAGAAGACCTGGAGGTCTGTACAGAGAGGCAGTAACGAGGCGGTCACGTAGTTGGGTTTACAACCAATGAGAAGAAAGAACCAGAACTCTTTATAAGTCAAACGCACAGGAAGTAGCTCCCCTTTTTCGGAGAGGTCTCTGGGCGAGAGAGGCTAGCTGGCAGAAAGCGGGTAAGGTTCTTAGCTCTGACCTCTTGGGCTTTCATCTTTTCATTGGCTCTGTGTTTCTTATTTAATAAGGCAGTTGGTTACATCTACACAGCATGATGGGAATGAATGCTAGCTGAAGTTCTGACTCTTGGCAGGATTCACATTTGTGAGACAGGAACAAACTGTATTTCTTGGACAGTGCTGCCGCACTCATATCCAGGAACACAGACATTGAGTTTCCCTGCTGCGTCAAGGCCGGCTCTCCCACAACACTTGGATGGGTCAGTCTGTGATAACTGAAAGCATCCCAGCAAAGGCATGGACTCACCTGGCTTGGATCCAACTACAGAAGCCTAATTATGGATCCCACAGGACAAAACTACAGAGTGTTGGGAAGACTCACATCACAGGAGTCTCAGAGCCCCTCTCCTCCTCCTTCCTCAGCATCACTGCCCAGAATGACATCAGTGAAAGTCAACAGAAATTCCTGGGTCAACTGCCTGCGACTTCTAGGTTATGCGTAGGAAATGATGAGATACAAGAATGTGGACTAATGAGCCCATCATCTCCTGTGTCTTTTCTTCCTCTTGGTGTTGTGGTCTCCCAGGTGTTAATTTTCAGGCTTTATGTGGTAAACAGTCAAGACAGAACAACTCAATGAGCCATAAGCATGTGCTTCTCTTACACATTCAATCAGAGAGAGTGATTTTGAGTAACATAAATATGCATATAAGTCCTGCTATAAAGTATAACAAGAGCTCAAAATGCTCAACACTACTACTACCAAGGCATATCATTCTTACTATTAATAAAGTAAGTTATTATTGCATTATTACAGTATCATTTGATTGATTGAAGTTTACATGTTAGACATTTAATGGATGCTGTCTCATATAATAGTTATAAATATTATGCAGGTGGTACTATTACTATTCCAGTTTATGGATAATGATATGAAAATTGGGCTAAATTATGTTACTTGTTAATATCACAAAAATGATGAAGGTCATACCTAGGTCCAGCCAGATCCTGTACATCCTGAACCAGGGTCTAGCTGGGTGAGACTGCCTGATCCTTCCCTCCATGCACCCTCCTCAACTCCCCAGATGTAATCCAAGTTCCACATTCAGTGCCCTGGAATAGTTATACCCCAGCTTTCATGGCCTTCAGCCTCCAGGCATACAAAGGAAGAGATCTCAGACACACTCCCATTCACAATACCCTCCAGGAAAATAAAATATCCAGGAATAAACTTAATCAGGGGTAAAGGACCTCTGCAATAAAAACTTTCAATCTCTGAAGGAAAAGATAAAGACACTAGGAAATGGAAAGACATACCATTAACATGTTCATGGATTAACGGAATTGGTATTGTGAAAATGACCATTCTGTCAAAATTATTTACAGATTCTATGCAATCCCAATTAAAATCATCATCTCATTCTTCATAGAAATTTTAAAAAATCAGGTTACCAAAAAAATAGACACTGGGTAGCAAAAATAATCCTGAGCAAAAAGAACAATGCTGGAGAGACTACCATTCTAGACCTCAAGTTATATTATAGAACCATAGTAATCAAACCAATATGACACTTGCCTTAGGTTTTCCTATTGCTGTGATAAATCACCATGACCAAAGCAACAAGGGTTCATTTCATCTTACACTTCGAGGCAAAAACCCATCACTGATGGAAGTCAGGACAGTAACTCAGGCAGGACAGGAACCTGGAGGCAGGAACTGATGCAGAAGCCATGGCTTGCTCTCTATGGGTTACTTAACTTGCTTTCTTAAATAGCCCAGGACCATCCGCCCAGGAATGGTTCCACTTACAATGGTCTGGGCCCTCCAACATCAATTACTAATTAAGAAAATGCACCACATGCTTGCCTACAGAACAGTCTTTTTAAGGCATGTTCTCAATTCCCTTTCCTCAGATAACTCTAGCTTGGGTCAAATTTACAAGAAACAAACAAACAAACATGGGGACAGAGGTACTTACTGATGCAAAAACAGACATATGGACCAATGGAACAAAACTGAATACCTAAATATGAGTACACTTAACTACAGCCATCTAATATATAATATTTGACAAAGATTCCAAATATATATACTGGAGAAAAGAAAGCATCTTCAACAAATGATGCTGGGGAAACTGGATGTCCATATGAAAAAAAAAGTGAAATTAGACCCATCTCTATCATCTTGCACAAAAACTAACTCCAAATGGATCAAAGACCTATTTGTGAAATCTAAAGCGTAGAAGTGACCAGAAGTAACAGAAGCAATAGGCAATAGGCACAGGATACAGGTATACGGAAGGGCTTTCTGAATAGGACCTGATTTGCCTAGAAATTGAGGCCACCAACCGGCAGGTGAGAACTCATAAAACTAAACAGCTCTGTACAGCTAAGGAAACAACCAGCCAAGCGAAGAGGAGTCCCACAGAGCAGAAAGAATCTTTGCCAGCTATACATCTGACAGAGAATTAATATCTATAGTACATAAAGAACTTAAACCACAAAAAAAAAAAAGTTGAAATGGCCCACTTTAAAAAAAAATTGGCTTGGTATTTGAACAGAGAGTTCTTAAAAAGAGAGAGAGAGAGAGGGAAAAATGGCTATGAAGTATCTCCACCAAGTGCGCCATCCCTAACAATTAGAGAACTAAGAATCAAAATAAGGCTGAGATTTCATTTTACCCCAGTCAGAATGGCAAAAATCAATAAAGCAACTGACAACAAATGCTGGAGGGAGTTTGAAAAGGGGGCTCTCCCTCACTGTTGTTGGGATTGCAAACTGGTCCAGATGGAAAGCAGCATGGAGAAGCCCCAGAAAACTAAAAATAAATCTACCACATGACCCAGCTATGCCCCTCCTTGACATCCGCCCAAAGGACTGGCCACCCGACTCCACAGACACTTCCTCCATGTGTTCATTGCAGCTCTATTCACAATGGGAGAAAATGAAAACAACCGAGAAGTCCTTCCACAGACAATGGATCATGAAAATGTGGCACATATACACTATGGAATATCATTCCGCTGTAAAGAAAAATTAAATCATGAAACTTTCAGGTAAATGGATGAAACTAGAAAAGATCAAATTGAAAAATGTAACCCAGACCCAGAGAGACAAATGTCACTTGTTCTCTCTCTTATCTGCGTTTCTTAAAAGGGATCAGAGGTTGGTGGGGGTGGGGTGAAGCAGTAGAGAGGGGAATAACAGTGTACAGTGATTTGAAGAGGAAATGGGAACAAAGGGTACTCTTTAATTAGGGAGAGGGGAAGGAGATAAAGAAGTGGAGAGGAGGGTAAGATACAGTAGAGATGTCTGGAAAAGTCATAAGGAATCTACCTAACATTATATATAATACTGACAAGTCTGTGTATATATACATATACATTATTCATATACATATACAGTTACATATATTGTCTGGCCGACAATGCTGTATACAGTTACATAGATTGACTGGGCCGACAATGCTTCCTCCAACAGCTATGGACTATCTAACAGTACCCCAACACCACATGTGAGAAGCCTTCTTTTGAGCTGTTGGTTTGGAGTTGTCTAAAAGACTCTCAAAACACAGGCTATTGCTGTCGCCCTTGGTTGCCTCCCAGAGATGGAAGACAAGTACATGGGCTGAAAACCCCATGTACTTCAGAAACAGGATCCAGAGGATCCGAGCTGGGTTGACCTCAAAGCCTCCTCCCTGAGGACTCGCTTTCATGGAACCAGAAAGTGTCATGCAACCTTCCAAAGGAAGAAAGTGACCAATAGTCCTACCCAGCTACAATGCTTATGTACTAAAAAGTATCCAGCATGACAATATCCCTAAGGGGGCAGCAGCGGCGTGCACACCTTGGTGGTAACCAACAGCTCTCTAATTGGACTTGAGGTCTGTTCAAGAAGGAAATCCTGTATAGTACTGGAAACACACCAGCTACCTGAGGCTAATCAGTCTGTGGTCTTGGAGGAGAACCTACACAACCACCATTTTACTAAACCAGCATACCTTCTAACTTCATTCTAAATATTTATTCTTTTTTTTTGTATAGAAGAGTCATTTATTCCAATAATTACATCAGATGACGTATCAACATAGTCATGTTGCTTTGGAAGAAATCCAAGAGCAGGATGCCTAGTTGAACAATCTGTAGAAAATGAAACAGGAAACGGAAGTGATTTTGAATCTGAGACTTGTCTTGGATCTTTAAAAGAGTTTTTAGAATGTATCCTACATTGAAAGCTTGGTGTGGCCAGTGTCTTCTCTGTTTTTCACTGGCTACCAATGGTCTTGCTTATTTTTTTGCATTTTCAGATTTTAAAAATAGTCATTCTCTCCTGATGAGTAGGGATTTGTTGATTTTACTAAATATTTATTCTTATACTCACCATCGGAGAAATATCTCTTTGCAATCTTTACAAAAAACCACAACCAATCCAAATGCAGAGAACAAGTGGCCATGTGGTGCCCAGCCCTACCTGATACAGCTACAACACAACTCATGCACCTAAGACTCAGGGGTCAGCGAGGAAGGGTTACGAAAAGATTGCAGCAGCTAGAAGAACAGGATGTTTGCTGTGAGATTTCATCTCGTAGAAAAGTCAGATTAGCTATGCTTATGAAATCTCATCAGCATGGCTGCCTAAACAAGCCCTGAACAAGGATGGCACCAACAGACATGCTAACATGGAAGGGAAATCTCACAGGACCCCAACCCTAGACAAAAAACTATGGGCAACTAATGAATGTTGAGAGCAGGAGAAACAGTCTTCCCCAGGGCTGAGCACCCAAATTAGTTATCTGATAGCAAGTGAACATCCCTGAAATCATATACATACAAGTAACAATGTATGGAGTGGGCAGGTTGTATTTCCATATTTAGGGTTATTAAATGTATATATAATATATATAAAAGAAACAGAGAGCATGAATTTGAGAGAGAACAGGGGAATGCACGGGAAGGCCTGGAGTAAAGAGGAAAGGGAAGGGGGAAAATGGTGTAATTAGATCTTAAAAAACAAACAAAACAAAACAAAAAAACATAGCCAGGAAATGGAGCTGTTTTTATGCACTGCCAACACCATGTTACCACTTGTCAGGCAAAGTGGGCCATTCTACAAAGCTAACAGGCACAGCAATCACAACTGGAGAACAGGAGGCTATACAGCTCATCACTCATTCAATGTATCTTCGACAGGAATAACACCCATTCTGGTTTTGTGAGGAATTTGAAATCTTGGAAGGCACTCTGCCATGGGAAAGAGTGCACCCAAAAGTATAACAGGAACGGCAAGACTCCCATGGGCTACTTTAACATGTGATTTCCATCCTTAGAAGCATTCATTTCTTAACCATCAGAGGGTAACTAATAAACAACTTAAGCCTAGATTTATGTACAGTCTTTGCTCATTCTCCACCTCCTACATAGTCAAGCTTCTCTTATGTTAGCAGCAAGTGCATTTAAGAAGCAGGATAGAACTAACAGAAATCTTCTAGGGAATCCAAGGTCTAGACAGTCCTCCTAGATCTAGTTCTGAAAAATAAAATATTAAACAATAGCAGCCAGTCAAGAAAGGACAGATAGACCAATGGTTTGCTCTTACCTCTCCCCAGCTGCCGTAAGCCCATTGGGGACACGGGCCAGACTCACAGGCTCTTTGCTCATCAGGTTTGATTCTCTCTACACAATCACTGGCCGTGTATCCGTTTTCATCCTGACACACCACAACTCGCCTCTGGGACCCTCCGGCACAGGTACTGGAACACTAAGCACACACAACAGCAGATTTATCCTCAGCACCACACATAAACCAGCTGGCTGAAAGGTCAGCAGCAAATGACAGAGACTGCTTTCAAGTCTTCATACACAGTGGGGAAAGGGAGCTGGGAAACTGGGCCCTTTCCCAAGGTGGGGTTGTTTATTTTGTACACATATGCAAATGACTGGACAGTAAAGATGGGCTTCTCTTCACATTCCCCAGGCCATTAGTAGGTATGAAGCCCTTATGAGTGACAATGTTTATAGAGTCCTCTGTGCAACCCTGTTCATTGCCCTCCTGTGTCTTGTCCTCATTTCTGAGAGGGACAGAAGTGTCAAGAGGCACCATAGTTTGTGGACATTTTTTTTAACATGTCAAGAGCTCCTTTAGAACCAATGCTTGAGTCTCTTTCAACACAGAGGTTAACTCATACTTAATGAATTGCCAGTTGTGGAAATCGAGCTTCTATATGAACTCAAATTCAGTGTGTCCATAAAGGTACCACAGAATGTCATTTAGACATTACTTCCTAGTAGGTGACTAGTCCCGTCTCCCCGGCTTTACAAGAACCTCTATTTCAGTGGCTGATGATAGTAAGACCTATTTTATTTGCTTTTCACTTCCTCAATGAACTCAACTGAATTCCATCCCCACAATTCTCTCTTCAGGCCATTTCAGTGGAATGTTCTCAAACAGCTGTTGTTGTTTGCATTTCAGTTGGTTCCCACACACACTTCTCATAGCTCTCCTATGAATCTGCAGGTGGAGTGTTTCTCTTTCCAGAAATTCTTTACCTCCTTAAGCTAGTGCATTTTCTAGCACCCTCCATTACAGCACTTGTAAAATTGGCAAGCTTATACTCATTGAGTCTCCAAAGCAATGCAATCTTCTCCAACTAACCCTCCTTGATTGGGGACTCTGCCTCAGGACAGAATCATTCAACCTGAAACAAATATATCCTCCCTATAAATGGACTTAAATGAAAACACTACTAAACCATGAAACAAAACCACACACCAAACCAAACAACAAAACTTTCATAGAATCACCAAAATATACACATGCAAATTCTAAAAATTTTTTTTCCAACCAGGGAAGACCATGACACACTCTCCCCATCATCCTTCAGTCTTTAGAACCGGAAGCTTTCCTAAGTGAGAGACTTGCAGGTACAGGAGAGGAGGAGAAGGGGCTGGCTCACACAAAGCCGAGAGCCACACTGAGGGGTCCAAACACGGAATCCAATCAGCACTCACAGGCCAGTATTTCTACTGCATTTACACTCACTGTGGGGAGCAGCAGACATCTAATTCCTTTTAGCCCAGAAATAATTGAACACAATTAGCAGTGCTGGAAGGACACTGAAAGTAAAAAGCTAACAAGACCCCCGAGTGGTCAGCACACCCCCTCTTATGACATGGCTATCCGAATCTGTTGTCACCCTTCTCCTTGGAAAGGCCATCAAGTGTTTCAGTATTCCACCATGCATTTTTGAAAAATTATCCAGCATAACAGTTCAAAACATCCAAGTGCATTTTTTTTTCTTTTGACATCTTTTTCAATGCCTTTCGTAGTTGAAAGGACAGTAATAAGGACTGTGTTAAAGACAACAGTCAGTCGTTGCTGGCCTTCATCCTGTAGCTGGTGAACCACAAAGCAATTCTGGAATCATCTCCTTTCACTGGGAAACTAGAGAAAGCAAGACAATGTTGTCCTTCTCTTGCAAACAGGAAACTGAGGTTTGCAGGGGGAAAGGCCACCTGCCTCCATTAAGAACTCCTTTTTAGTCTGGGAGCTAGCTCATCAGGTTAATGTGCTGGCTGCCGAGCCTGATACCTTGAGTTCAATCCTTGAGCCCACACAATGGAAGAAGAGAACCAGCCCTAGCTAGCTACTCTCTGATTTTCACAATCATGCCACAGCACACACATGCACAAATAAATAAGCATCCAAAAAGGAAAGAAAGAAAAAAGGATTCCTTTTCAGAAAAGTTTCTCTGCCCCCTCTCCTCCGGGTAGACTCTGCCTGCCCCCCTCCCAGTTCAACCACGAAGACTGTCACCCAGAAGTGACACTGCCTCCTCCAACTACAAAGGCGCTCTTCTCTGGGACTGCAATGAAGCCATTGTAGTCGCCCAGCTTGACTGCAAATGTGTGTCAATAATCTTTCAAAGGCAAATTTCTTCAGAAGCAATTCTAGTCTGTTTTCCTCAGGGCACTACCCAAGTAGGAGAGAAGCAGGCAAAGTGGATACTCACTGCTCCCCAGGGGCCTGTTCTCCACTGGTTTCCTCCAAGCACATGGGTGCGGCTAGGGCTGTCACTCCGGGGACGGAAGTCCTCGTTTTGAAATGGGTAAGCAAAGCCAGTGCTTGGGTTCCGTTGAGGGCATGGTGACATGGAACAGTCCTGGTCAGTCTCTGGGATATAATCTGGGTCACACTCACTCCGATCAATCACGTGGTCGCTGTAGTTGACACACACCACTTGTCGGGTTGCCTTACCTTGCCCACAAGTCACGGAACACTATGTTGAATATTCAGAAAGAAAAAGGGGTTATCATTTGTGAGTCTGAGTTACATTCTTGAATATATGTTTCTTCAGGTGGTGGAACATTTTCCCAGGTGCCCGGCTTAAAGTCTTAGAATCATCCTTGACTGCTTTCTCTTGTTCCTGTCTAATATGTCTTTTGCCAGGAAATGCTGTCAACGTAGCGTTCAAGATACATCCAGATCCCAGCCACATCTGTTTTTATCCTCACTTCTCTTGTCCAAGAAAGGCATAACCTTCTTTTGTCAGGATGAATATAATAGTTATCAGCTGGACTTCTGCTTAGGACTTGACATGCTCTACATATGTGTTGTTTGTCAGTGTGACAAAATGCCACCCATTACCACTTAACTCATGCATCCATCTGGTGACTTCCCAGCTCACTTAAAATAACATTCAAACTCCTTGTTGTTGATTTGCTAGGCACTTGATTACGGAGCCTCTGGGTACTTCCTCGTCTGTTCTCTTGTTCTCCATATACTACACTTAGAGCTTCCTGAACAAGTCAAGAACCTCCCATCTCAGGGGCATTCTGCCTTCGATAGTACCCGGGGCACCACACAGATAGTGTTGTGCTTTTCTCCCCCACTTCATGCATAAAAGTAAGATTTTTTTTTTGTCATTTGTTGAGTACTTACTTTTCTGTTAAGTATTCAACATATATAAATCTCAATCATAACAATGTCATAAAATGAGTGTTCATTCCATTTGTTTTTTTAAATGCAATTTTATTTACCTATTCAATTTTATTTGCATGTGTATGTGCATTTGTATGGTATACGTATGTGTGTTGGTGTGTGTGTTTGTACAGGCCAGAGGAGAATGACCAGTGTTGTCTACCTATAGCTCCTTGTCTTATTCCCTGGGGACAGTGTCTCTCATAAACCAGAAGCTCTCCATTTTCAGCTAGAGTGGCTAGCCAGTGAGCTCAGGGGAGCCCCTGGGATCTTTCTCTCTCTGCTCCCGAGCGCTGAGTTTACTAGCATGCCCACATGCCTAGCTTTACATGGGGGCCGGGAATTTAAACTTAGATTCTCACACTGGCACAGAGTGCTCTTCCCCACTGACCCATCTCCTCAGCCCGTTCTTCTAAGAGCAGAGGAAAAATGAGGTTCAAAGACTTTAAATTACTTTAAACCAGGCAACCGATAAATGACTAGGCCTAGGTTTCTCCATAGCTCTGTGACTCCATGTCTCATACACAAATTTTGAAATTTTCTGCAACACTAATCTTATGTTTCCTCAGCCTCCTTGTTCACCTAACCTAAACTACTTCCTGGATTCTGGGTGTGATGAAGGGCTGAGAACAGAAGTTGCCTGAAGAGAAGGTTCATCTGCTTTTATAAAAGCCCACACAGATGGGGCTTGTATGCTTAGAAGACTGGGCTCATGGGACGGTGAGAAGGTCCCCATGGCTGTCCTGGAAGGGAACCAAGGGACACCTGCCTTTGAGGGATCACAGGATGCATGGGCAATCAGACTCAAAGTCAGAGAATCCCAGCCATCTTCCTCTCATTGCCATTATTTGGGCTAGATAAGTCTACTACACACTGACGGAGCTCTGCAGCTGGAGATTTGCAATCAGCCCAGCAGGAGAGGCACTTGAGCAGACAGTATACTGATATACATATTTTTAAATGTGCATTCCTTGCACAGTTGACTAAGATTTCTTTTATACTTAGCTAGATACATATATATGGAACAGGCTAATTTAAATCTCAAGTCCAACTCTGAAATATAACCCATGCATATAATATGGACCCTTCAACTCCTTATCCTCCCTCATCTTCCAATCCTGCCCAACCCCACAAAATCCACGCTTACGGAGCTCCAGTCTAGAGCCTTCCACTGTCCACAGGGTGTCACAGAACATTCTTCCTTGGCTACTGGTTTAGGCAAGGTAGCACAGGCACTCTCATCAGCCACAGAACCGTCCTCGTCTCGACAGCTGACATATCTCATCCGGGTCCCTTTTCCACAAGTGGCTGAGCACTGGGTGTTGGAGTGAAAGGACACAGACATGTCATTTGAAATGGCTTCTTGGTGTTTTTCACTTAGTCCTGTTTCTTATCAGTCCTTAGCCCCCTTTCCATAGTCATGTCAGAGAACAGCTGTCTCCTCTGCACACCTCCCCACTTTTCTCCCAGTCTGTTTCTTACTGGAGTCCAAGACCCAAATCGCCACTGGGTTCTGGGCACACTGTGTGCGTTTCTCCTTGGTTCCGGGCCCAACAGGGGAGGATGACAAGATGACAGTTCACAGTCCTAGATTGCGAAAGGAGAAAACATTTACCTTCAAGGCAACCCATGTTTATAGATACACAGTCATGGTAAGAAAGCACACCGCACCAAGAAATCTAAGTACTCTGAGTTCTGCCTGTTTCTACAAGTCCCATGACCTCTCTTAGGCCCAGTCTCTTCAATGGCAAAGAGGGATACAAGCTGAATCATTTTCTGGATGCCTTAACACAGGGCAGGGTCTACTTAATGATCGTTAAAGCCCTGTTTATTCACCTGCTCATAGAAAAAGAGGGAACATTGTGAAGGAGTGCGCATGTCTGGAAAAAGCAGGATGTCATTTAAAAATTATTAACTGTTAATGTTTAAAAATTCTCAAGGCTAAATTGTGTTCTCACATTTCAGGTAGTTTCCTAATCAAAACTTGCTAATCATGAACTTGTTTTCCCAGGGCACCTAAAGATAACACCCAGGGTCCCGAAGGTCAACCTTAGATACAAAAGGAATTTTCTGTAGGCCAATGGGGGGAATTCACATAATGCCCCTCAGTCAGTCACTCAGAGAGACTTGCTGTAGTGAACTCAATCATCTGTGGATGGATACTAGTTTCCTATTTACAGAGTGGAGAACAAAAGAGCACACCTGTTTATAATCACTCCCAGCCTCAGGAGCTCCCCATAGCTCCTTGATTTGATACATAGTTATCAAAGGCCCAAGAGTCAGCTGACCTGGAGCAAAAGTGCTGTGGCCTGAGACTGAAGGTCACTGATGTTTCCTTGCCTTAAAACTTTACATATGGCGTGAAAATTCTACTACCTAGCTCCATGCCTGGCATTTTCCTTTGTCTGTGCTCCAAAGAGAGTCCCAGGGGACTTTTGCAGAAAGCAAATAATGTGTCCATAGGCTTCAGCCATGGGAGTCTATGGATAAATGAATACTCCTGAATGAGAGTGAGAAATGAATCTCTAAGAAATTGGTAAGTTTTCTCTTGATGTGAGGACTGACATTTTCTTGGGACTAA
Source organism: Peromyscus attwateri (assembly GCA_902168425.1). Lineage (NCBI taxonomy): Eukaryota > Metazoa > Chordata > Mammalia > Rodentia > Cricetidae > Peromyscus > Peromyscus attwateri. Next base: position 22,239 of record CABHPP010134463.1, read on the forward strand.
TGACGATGTGGTGTGTGTGTGTGTGTGTGTGTGTGTGTGTGTGTGTGTGTGTATGTGTGTACATGTGAGCATGTGGAGGCCAGAGGGTGTTTATTGGCTATTTTTCTTAATCACTCTGTACCTTAATTTTAGAGACAGGATCTCTCACACAATGTGAAGCTCACTGATTCGCTGTGCTTGCTGGCCCATGAGTTGCAAGGATACACCTATCTCTGCGTCCTACCTCAGGGTTACAGATACATACCACTATGTCCAGCTTTTGCAGGGGTACTGGGGAACTGAGCTCAAGTTTTCATGATTGTGCAGCAAGAATTTTCCCAACTGAGCCAGTTCCCTTCCTCCATCCCCATGTCATTCTGAACATTTTAATAAAATGATAAAACCAAGTTTATACAGGTACAGTACTTGTTAGGTTAATTGATCAGCAACAATAATATGATCAATGTTACCATATTCACCCCTCGTGATTCTTCATTCAGAAATGACACATGGTAACATGCCCCCAACTGAGGGTGCTTAGCACAGAGGCAGTCGGTTGGCTATACAAGGCCTTTCTCAAAACATGAGTTCTGAGTACAGTCTTGGCCCAAATCTATCTTTAGCAGTTATCAAATCTGATATGAAAATTCAAATCTTCTCTTTTCATAAACGATACCAAGATCAAGGAATGCACAGAACAGTGAGCTTGTGAGGTAGCATATTCTCATGAGGGAAAAAACTCATGTATACATGCATGCATGCCTGTGTACATGTGTACAAGTGTGTGTTTGCACACACAAACATTACACACAGACACTTGTATTTGTGTGCATATTTAGAAATTTTACTGAGTTAATAAATGATATATAGCAAAAAATTTACAAATCACATTAAAACCTATAATTACCTCAAATTTCATATAGCCAATTAATGCTAATAAGACTTTTATTGATTTTTTTGTTCAACTTTTGAACCTATTGCCAAAGGATAACTGTAATTGCCGAAAAATATAGTTGAAATGTGTTACTGAATTATAATGTTTGAGTGTTTAGGAGGAAGGTAAAAGTGAATTGTAGATGGTTTTTACAACTTTAGGTGAGGATGGGGATGTAGCTTAGTGGGTAGAGTCCTTGCTAGCATGCATGAAATCCTAGGTTCAATATGCACGACTGCTTAAACCAGGGCGGCGCATGTCTGGAATCTCATGACTCAGGAGGTAGAAGGCAAGAGAATCAGAAGTTCAGGATTGTCCTTGGCTACAAAGAATGAAGCCAGGCTGGGCTGCCTGAGACTTTCCTGAAGAAAAATTCTTTGCAGAACCAGATAATAATTTTCCAATATTCACTTCTGGGTGTTATTCATAGTGAAACAATTTTAAATTATTAAAGTTTCTTAATATCACTTTCCTAGGTTGGAAACCACTGACAACCAGTAAGCGAAGCTGAAGTTATAGCCCTTGCTGGTATCTGTGTGGCATGCTCTCTCACCATGCCAGTTTCCAAGCTATGCACTTGACCTTGATAAAGTGCTGAGGAGACACTCTCAGCAGTACACCACAGGCACATACAGGTGTCAATGACCTTGTGAGCACAGGAGACTGTGACATCTAGTAAAAATCTATGTGGTGAGTTTTGAGGATTTAGCAGCCCTCCTTCTCCCCGCTATTTGCCAGTTTCAAGAGTGGCTACATGCAGCCTCCCACTCACTAGGCTTCTCCGAAGTTGCTGTTGGGTCTTGAGAGCTGCTCCAAACTACTCTGAGCAGCACACTTCTTACACGTATGTCTAAACTACCGGAGTCTTCAAATAAATAATGTAAGATAGCCAAATTCAAGACAAGACTGCCTAATATTTGCTATCCATCAAGTATGAAACTCTAATCTACAGCTAATTAAACAAATAAACAAGACAAAACCAGAAAAAAGTTAGATTCTAAATGTAGAAAATAAGTAATTTCCAGATAATTTAACACTCCAGATGTTCTACGTACCGATTTCTCTATGAAAATGTTTTGGTTTTGTCTGAACCAGTGAGACATTTTGGCCCCTTGCTGCCCAAAGCCAGTAGCTGAGTTGAAATGGGAGACTCACCTGGGTATCGGTTGGCCTAGTTGCTGCGTTACAGACATTGTCATCTACCACGGACATGTAAGTCCCAATGACGCACTTCACTGCCCTTAGTTGGTATCCCTGTCCACAAGTGACACTGCACTGGGGAAATGAAATAAAATAAAAGTTTCACCAAACCTGTTCTTTCATGTACTCACCCCATAATATTCTGTAAGAGAAAAGTCCTTCTATCAGAGTGGACCCGAGGGCTGACACCCAGAGATTAGGTAAAACTATGCAATCTTGCTTCCTTCAATTTACACTGGCCAATTATAATGACACTTAGAATTATTTCTGTCTGCTACTGGAATTACACTTGTCAGGGTATACCTCCTTGACTGTGAGAATCAAGAGGGAGAGAAGCATAACCATAATTTTCATACTCTTCACACTCTACCTACTAGAGTACCCTGGTTAACACAGGTGTTTAGTAGAGACCTCTGTGATCTTCAACTTCTGGAACAGAATTCTCAGGAAGTAATTGAAAGTTGTATCAATGTTTCTGCCTAGGACACTCTTTGCAATATCATTTACAAGAATGAGACAAGATTTTGGAAAGGACCCATGTGACAGTCAAAAGTTAGTTAAATATATCACAGCATATAAGTGATACAGAGATCGATACGGCTGCTGTAAGGCACATTGCCAGAATTCTAGGCCAAGGAAAGGCATGGGGGTGGGGGTGTGATGGGTAAGAGAGCCGAAGATGTGGAATCATTCCCTACACTGAAGCGCTCACTAAGCCAGCAACAACTGCTAGAGGTCCACTATTGATGGGCTGGAGATTTAATGACAGTGACTTTTAAACCTTGCAGTAGGCAGATGAGTACCTACTGAAGAAAGAAGCTGCCAAATTGGGTAACAAGGTAGCACAACACCTTTGCTCTTCCCACCATGTTGTGAATTCATATCAATGCGCATGAGACGTTGTTCCAAGATAGGACACAAGGGAGGCCACCCAGCAAGTATCAGTCCATCTAAAAGATGACATCGTAATGTATCTTCTCTGACAACAATGGAATGGGGCAATAACAGAAGCCAACCTGGAAAGTTCGCCAATGTGTGGGAACTGAGAAACTCTTAAGCAATATGTCAGAGAACAAATCACAGAGATATTAGACAACGCTGGAGAGAAAGGTGAAAGAAACAGTCCAGAACTAGAAGACATGGCGAAAGCAGGGGTCATCAGGAAACTTATCACTGCAAACGCTGTATAAATTAAGAAAGACTTCACAACAACAGCCCAACTTTAGGAATAGGACCATCAAGTTATGGAGGGTAACCAATAGCATTGGCAATATAGCCTGTAGTATTGTGGGGTGTGTGTGTTGGGGGGTGTCTATGGGATCACTTTGGCCAGTGACTCAAACAGATGTAACCCGTTCCTGGTACTGGGGTTTTTATTTGGTAGCATTTGGTGTCTCGTTGGGGTATTATCCCCTAATATGTGGTGACTTTGTTTAAATTCAGTTTTCTTCAATGGAGTGACACTGGTATATCATCACACTCCAAAGCAGGCTCCATACTCAGGAGTAGATGACCAACATGAATCAGACTTCATGGTTTTTAGTGGCCCCTTTCTTTCTTTCTTTCTTTCTTTCTTTCTTTCTTTCTTTCTTTCTTTCTTTCTTTCTTTCTTTCTTTAAGACAGGGTTTCTCTGTGTAGTTTTGTTGCCTGTCCTGGAACTCACTCTGTAGCCCAGACTGGCCTCGAACTCACAGAGTTCTGCTCCTGAGTGCTGGGATTAAAGGCATGTAGCATCTTCTTTCTTTCTTTTTTTTTTAAGAGAGAGAAAGAACATGACATTGAGTGAGTAGGAGATCAGGAGGATTTGTGAGGAGTTGAGGGATGGGAAAGAATATGAGAAAAAATATACTGTGTAAAATTATCAATAAATTAAAAGAAATAACCTAACTTTGTATCTTAAGGAACAAAAAGAAGAGCAAGCTAAACCCCAAAGACAAAGAAAGTAAGTTATACATACAGAGTAGATGTGAATGGGTTACAGAATAAAACAAAATAACAGAGGAGCAGAGGTGTGGCTCAGTGGGAAAGCACATGATTGGCATGCATGAGGTCCTAGGTTCAATCACCACTACCAAAAGAGAAGATATAAATATATGAATATATCTACCAAAAGAGACTGACTCAATTATAAAAAATTCCTAATAAAGTCCAAGTGAACGCTACTAAATATTTAAAGAAAGGTTAACATCAGTCCTTTCAAACACTTCCAAAATATTGAGGAGGAATTATTTCCCACAAGGTCAATACCTAAATATGCAAGAAGCAAATATCTTGTCTCTTATAAAAAAATATTGCAAAGAGCATTCTAGGCAAGAATGTTGATGCAACTCTCAATTATCTCTTGAGAATTTATCCCACAGGGCCAGCATGATCTTAATATCAAAAGCAAGGGGGGCAGAATATGGACAAAAATCTCTTGTAAATAAAGATGCAAAGCTTTTCAAGAAAACACTAGCAATCAAAACCTGTGACATAGTATGGGTCGTAATCACATGGGATTTAGCACAGGAATGCAATTTAAAAAATAGTTCATGTAAGTAGATAAAACAGAAAGAAAAAAATACCTAAAAAAGACCTATGATCATATCAATTGATAAAAAGAAGTCACTTGGCCAGATTAAAAAAAAAAAACTTTTCATGCAAATGTACCCCCTCCAAAAAAAATAAATGAGAGGGCACTTCCTCACCATGGTGGAAAGTACCTAGAAGCCCCTGTGTGCTTCACACAAATGGGAGAGACTTTCTCCTGAGGTCAGGAATGTGAAAAGGACGTCTCCTGTTGCCTCTGCTATCTGAGCGCACTGGAGGTCTAGCTAGAGACAAAAGCACGGAGAAGTAAAAGGCAGATTGGAGAGAGAAGCCCAGCCTTGCCTGTCTGCAGGGATTACCACAACAGACACAGACGTTCCAAAGAACCTGCAGAGAAATCACCATAGCGAACACCCAAATCCAGCAGTTTCAGGAACCAACTGAACAATAATAAGAATAGAAAAATCTATTATTTTAAAAATAATAAAAAAGATGTGTTTCTACATATCATCAAAAATAACTAAAAGGGAAATTAAGAAGGTGAGCACATTTATAGTAACATCCCAAAGAATAAAAAGCAAGGGAAAAATGTAGTTATAAATGTGAAAGAATTCTACAATAAAATCTGTAAAGGACTGCAGAAGAAATTAGAAGGCCTAAATAAATTGAAAGATTACTTGTTCACTGAAAATATGGCTAAAAATGCCAACATTCCCCAAACTGATCTAGAGTCCATTCAAACCCAGTGAAAAATCACATGACTTTTGTGAAGAATGGAAAAGCTTATCTTTAAGTTCACACAGAATGGTAAGAGATTCCAAGTATCAACAAATATAGAAAAAGAAGAAGAAAATTGGAGGATTTGTATTTTCCAATCTCAAAATTTTTGAAAGGGATTGAAATGATATCACGCTGGCATAAAGACTGCCATGAGACTAGTTCTGAGCCCAGGAAAAATCTTCTACATTTTTGCTCAAGTGATTTTTGACAGGTGTGTCAATATGCTTTAACAGAGAGAGAATCTCTCTTCAAAAAATAGTGCAGGGACAGCTGTTTACCCACATGCGTGAAGCCAGACTCTACCTCATATATACAGAAAATTAACAATGCATCAGTTGCCTAAAGCCAATAGCTCCAACTATTCAACTCTCAAAAGAAAAAGGGCGTTTGTGATATTGGTTTGACAATCTTTCTGCACTATGATACTACAAGCAAAGACAACAAAAGAATAAATAAATTACATTCCATCAGAATGGAAAACCATCTGTCCATCAAAGGACATGATCAACAGAGTAAAAAGCAACCAAGGAGATAGTAGAAAATATTTGTAAGTGATATATCTGATTTTAAAAATCAGTACCCAGGACATATACAGAATTCACATAACATCATTCACAACTTCACGCCCTTTAAACGATTGGATGAGACTAGGAAAAGGAACGGTACTGGGTGGAGCATGTGAAAAATGGGAAAAGGTACATTTTAAAGTGGTTTAGAGGTTTGTTTGTTTAACCCTCTCTCTCCCTTTTTTGGACAGAGTTTCATGTAGCTCAGGCTGGCCTTACACTGTCTATGGTCATCAGGGTTGACCCTGAACTTCTGATCCTCCTTCCTCCATCTCCTGATTACTGCAATGATAGGAATGTGCCACCGTGCCCAGTGTATGTGATTCTAGGGATGGAATCCAGGACTTGGTTCATGCAAGGCGAGCACTCTACCTATGGAGCTACAGCCCCAGGTCCAATGGGCCGAACTGTTATCTTTTTAAATGGACAAGCAGTTTGAATAGATATTCCTCTAAAGAAGATATTTAAGTAGTAACAAACTCATGGCAAACGGCTCAACATCTTTTTCTATTAGGGGAATATCACTAGAAACCCTAGTGAGACAGCACTTTACACTCAGTAGGGGGCTACAATTTCAAAAATGGAAAATAGTGACTGCTGACCATGACGGAGAAATTGTATCTTGCTTATCTATTGTATATTGCTGGGAGGGGAAACGGCACAGCCTCCATGGAAAGCCACTTGGAATCTAACAACCAAAACACAGAATTACTATAGGAGCCAGTAATTACATCCCTGGGCAACAGATTCCAAATAAGTGGCATTAGGTACTAAAATAAATACTTGTTCATTTATGCCAGCAAAATTCATAGCAGCCAAAATGTGAAAATAACCCAAATATCCATCTTAGACGCTCATTCATACAATGGAATATGATTTGAAAATTAAAAGGAAGGAGTGCTGATACATGCTGCTGTGCAGACGGGCTCAGAAAGCTTTATGCAGTGTGAATGAGGCCAGCCAGAGGCCATGTGTTACATACAGCCACCCACTCTTATGAAAAGTCCAGCATGTTGCAAATCCACAGACCCAGAATGCAAATGGATGGTTGCCAGAGGCTAAGGAAGAGGGAGATGGGAATGTATATGGGGTTCCTTTTGGGGTGCTGGAAATAGTCTGAAAGTAGACTGAGGTCATAGAGTGTGAATATACTGAATACCACTGATTTGTTCCCTTTAAAGCAGTCCTGCATGTTTCTAGTCAATCAAAAATACAGGCAGAGTATAATTCCACTGTCCGGTTTAAAAATGTGAAAAGAAAAAAAAACCCACAAATAAACAACAGCAAAGCCAAATTTGGCACAGTCAACAGTGTGTTTGATTTTCTCCTCTTTGCTATTACATATTTTGGAAATTTTTTGGTATGAATATTTATGACTCTTTAATAAGGTCTAAAAACTAAGTGGTTTGCCTAAGTTGCATAATGAATTAAAGAAAGGCCAAATCTCTTGTAAGGGAGATGGGAGAAGAGTAGATTGGTCTGTGAGTTGTAGTAGGTGTGACGTCACGTCTTGACATTGATCTCAAAATGTGTTAACATCTTTTCATTAGTCTGGAAACTAGATTTGGACAAATAGGAAGCACTATCAGAGAGGCTGAAAGGGCTCTTCTCCTTTGTTCAGACATGACTTGCCACTGGACTGGGGGTCCTCTGAAGCAGAAGATTCTAACAGAAAAGAGGGTAAAGGTACTTGCCTTCAAGAGGAAGACCTGAGTTGGGTTCTTAGGACCCCCATGGTGAGGAACCAGCTCTATAAGTTGTCCTCTAACGTCCACAAGTACACTACGGCACACACACTCACACACACACTCTCTTTAACACCCACACATACACTGAACGATAAAAATGTACTAAGAGACGTTTTAAAAATACTGTCACTAAGAATGAGGAAGCCCAAGACACGGTTGTAAAGCTGGCTGCGTGTGTATTGCATGCAAGTTTGGAAATGGAGACAGAGGCTAGGAACAGGAGTGGCTGTGGCTGGTCAGGGCGGAGAGTCATTCTTCAACAGATTGCATAAGTGACAGCAGACAGCTGTTCCACTTCTACGGGGAACTCGGAGTGCTGCTTAAATAGTACACAGCACTCTCTCGTTTCTATATTAGGAAAGACTGGATTCCAAGAGCAAACTGGGCCCAGGGGACATGCACTCTCTCCTCTTGAAATGGTAGAAGTCTAAGGCAGTGGAACCTATTACACTCTAGAAGACTGGAAAAAGATTCTCAACCCGATGATGATTATTCCGGACCCCTTTGATCTAACCAACCACATTTGAAGAATCTCACTTATTTATGAGAGTTGAGTTTTGGATTCCCTATGTTGGCAGCCAAAATATCCCTTCCCAAGCCCAGCGCAGACCCTCTGCTCCAAATCAGCTGGCAGACAGGATCACATACCCACAGAGGCTCACTCCAGGGAGAATCGCATCTGCCAGATGCCACGTCTGTTGCGAATTTGTTTAAATACTTGTGTGCAGTTTAGAACAGGGTGAAAACCTGCACATGGGGTTGTAACCTGAGTAATCAGCTCCAGCAGGGGAAGGTTCCTGGACACACAGCAGGACTGCAGGCCGTTGAGTCCCACGTGTGATCCCAGAGCCACAGAGGTACTGTACAAGCCAGGCTACACAGCCTGGTGGTGAAACCCCACCACTGGAATGCCCCTCTCCAGATAAGCGGGAAAGAATGCAGTTAAGAATCTTATCGTTCAAAATACCTGTCCCCAGGGACCTGCCTGCCAGGCTGCACACTCTGGCTGCTGACAAGTCTGCATGGACTCTGGCTTGACCTCAGGGTCACACATTCTATCACTTAATCGATCTTCGCCAAACTGACACCAGACCTGGCGGTGCTTATGTCCTTTTCCACAGGTGACCAAGCACTGGAATGAAAAGCAGAGGCAGTCAGGGTTGTTTCTGATCAATGTGCTGGGGCCTTGGGGGATGTTCTCCACTGAGAACAGGCGGCCCCTTCCCACGCTCAGCCTCTCTCTACTGCTGGGCAGCAAGAGCAAACACATCCAGCTTTCTTCACTTCCCTTCATCACTCTCTCTTTTCTTGGCTCCCCTTGTCCTCTTTCTTTTTACCCTGGCAGTGCCTCCCAGGGCCCAGGCTGGCCTCCAGTTCACTCTGCGACAGAGGGAGACGGAACATTCTGATCCTCTCACCTCTACTGCCCACTCCTGTCCTTTCCGGGTGTACCCACTAACTCTGGTTCCTGTGCGGCTGGGGTCCCACCCATGGCTTTGTGCATGTGAGGCAAGTGCTCTACCCACTGAGCTACATCCCCAGCCCTTCTTTCTGGATTCCTGCTCGACTTCATTTTGACATTTTCATGCATATATACCGTTCCGCTTCACCCGTCTCTGCCCTCACTGGCTGCTCCCCTCCCTCCAGTGCCTTTCTAGTCTCCTTCTCCTCCTTCCCTCCTGCATCTTCTCTCACACTCCCTTTATAGTTAAGGTCGTATGTCCAGTTTCCAACACAGAAACTGAACAGAGTGCCATACTCTGAGAAACAATAGTCAGGAGGTTCAGTGTGAAGAATTAAAAAAGCCTGATCAGCCGGGCGGTGGTGGCGCACGCCTTTAATCCCAGCACTCGGGAGGCAGAGGCAGGTGGATCTTTGTGAGTTCGAGGCCAGCCTGGTCTCCCAAGCGAGTTCCAGGAAAGGCGCAAAGCTACACAGAGAAACCCTGTCTCGAAAAAAACAAAAAAAAAAAAAAAAAAAAAAAAAAGCCTGATCAACTTGTACACCTCTACCACCAAGTCACAATGTCTCTGTGCCTCAATATTTACATCTGTAAAATGGGGATAACAATAATTCTGACTCCAAGAAACTGAAGTGTCTAGCACATACGGTATACATGTATGACATTCTGAAGAAAGAAAAGTTGTCAAATATAATCATCGTTATTATTCATGCTCATTTTGGAAAAATTAAAAAAAAAGGCGTAAAGAGCATAAAAGACAAAGATAAAATAACCAAAAGTATTTTCAACCCTTTACTCTTCTTTCCTTTCCAGTCTTTATCCAAGGGTGTTGGATGTGAACTGAATGCTGGGACAATCAAGCTGGATGCTCAGTGTGATTCAAACGCCTGTTTAGTCAAGGCTTGCTACAAAAGTTTCTTCTCCTTTCCTTTTTATTTTATTTTAGAAATGGGTCTCATGTAGCTCAGGCTAACAGAGCCTTAAACATTACACATAGCCAAGGGTGGTATTGAACTCCTGATCTCCCAAGGGTAGGATTACAGGCCTGAACCACCACGTCTGGTATTACTTCATTTATAATTACACTTTAACTAGTATTAGCTATCTAAGTAAAACGGTGACACCACCATCTTCTGTCATATTTTTTGAAATCAAGGATTTAGTGCTTAACCCACCGCCTGCTGGGAAAGCACTAGATTGGTTGATCATTTGTCCGAAAACCAGACACAGGTGAAGACTCACAGTGCTACTTCACCATTCCAGTAGCGTGAAGGGTTTTCTTTGGGGGCTTGGCATCTGAAGTAAACTCACATGGGGGAGGGAAGGGTGTGCACACAGGAGCTGCCGTTGTAGCAGCTTTGCTCCACCACATTCCTGACTCGGCCAGTTAATAAGGGACACCTACTCCTCAACTACTTGCATCCCCTGAAGGAGGTGGAGCGAGACCCCCTCTTGCTGAGAATCTCACTGGGCTGTGACAATGCTGGGCTCCATTAATAGTGAGGATGGACACTGCATCCAAAGACCGAGAGACAGATACAAACAGGACTGCCTTGGGCTTCATAAAGCAAGGGATGAGAAGGCATCATTCTGGAACACTCAGCCTGTCCTTTTTCCCTTCCCCACGAGTGCTCCAATGTGCCTGGATGTGCAAGACAGGTGGGCCATTCACTGCTAATTCTCTTATTTCAAAGGCAAGTTAGATGGAAACCCTTATTGTTGGACTCATGTCTAAACTATTTTAACCTCACAATAAATGTCCAGCCAACAACTTGCAGCTCAAAGAGGTGGGAGGATAGGAACCGTTACTTCCAAGTCAGCAGCAGAAGCTACTGGGCTGTGAGAGTCAGCCAAGCCCCCAGTGACTTTGAAGTCCTGGTGGACTGAGGATTTCAATCATCGTGTAAATGCAGAATCAGTCATTGCTTCCTTGGGGGAGAAGGAAGAAAGATTCAGTAGTCTATATCCTCACTGGACCCTGAGAGATCCAGAACTGAATCACTGGAGTTGACCTAGGGACCAGCACTTGCCCTGCTCACCTCTGACCAGTCCCCTGATTTCCAATGAGGACAAGAGAACTCATTGCATCTCTGTACGACAACTTTCTCCTGATGTGTGCACTTGCTGTCATCCAGGACATCATTGCGGGTGTTGACACAAATAGCTCTTCTTCTCTGGGTACCACCATCACAGCTTTTAGAACACTATGGGCAAAAAAAAAAATACAACAGGGTATTTCTGAGTTTCTTATAAAATATGCTTAAAATCATGGCTCTACTGTTTCTTTTTAAATGCCCTACCATAGCCAATTCTAGTTTTTATTTGGGAGATTCTTTTACAGTGCTCATTATTAGGTTTATACTGAAGTCAACATAATCTCACTGGCAAATTGAGACTAAATTTGGGATATAAAAATGGTTGGCTGATTAGCTTTACCATTAATATTTTTCTGGATGTTATACCTAAGTTAGATGTTGCAATTTAACCTTGGGATTCTTTCTTGCAGACTTGTTGTTGACTTGGCCAGGGATTATAAACCAAACACTGTTCTTTCTTCCATACAGCTTAAATGGGTTTCTTAACACAATCCCAGAGGGAGCCACCATCAACTCACTGGATTTAGTATCCAAGACTCTCTCAGAGCAAGAACCAACTTACTTCTGTCCACGCTGAGTAGCGCCATCCACCTGTGTTACATTCTCCTGAGCATTTTTCCTGGTTGCTTGGTTTGGGCTGACTGCTACAAAAACTGTCATCAACCTTCTCAGACTTCCCATCCAGCCTGCTGTATTTGGCGCAGTGGATGTCTAAAGTGCGGTAACCCAAGCCACACTGGGCACTGCATTCACTTTTGCTGGCAACATGCCACCTAAACAGAAATAATGGTAGAAAACCAACATTTGTGTTAAATACATGTGTCACATCCAACTAGTGGGAAAGTTTTTTCTTTCTTAATTCAAATACGATGAAAGCTCAAAGCCAACGCCAGTTAAAAATCCAATTTCAAGCCAATGTATCCATGTATTTTTCATGGCTGCCAATGTACATGGAAGTCACAGAACCACAGCCAGAAATGCTATCTCTATGAAGTATCTGCCAGGTACAGTCCGTCTGAAATTCAAGCAGCAGAAAGAAAGAAAAAATGGGACTCAGCAAAGCAAAAAGAAGCAATTTTTATGTTTAAGAAGTCCAGGCAAGCATTTCACTTGGCTCCTTAGGCTTGCTCTTGGAAAACTCAGCTGCAGGATTCTCCTTTGCATGTGTCTGTGCTTGCAAGTGCTCAGTCACTCTTCTGATAATAATGCAGGAATGAATAATACAGACTACCATTGTACATTTCAAGAGCATTATTATTATTATCCTGGAATAAAGACTAAGCTTCTTGGGTTTGACTACCAGCCCAGCTTCAGGATCAAGAAGAGACCCTGTCTCAAAAGAATGGGGCAGAGAGTGATGGACTAGGACACTTGACCTCCTCCTCTGGCTTCTGTGAAGCAGGCATACATCCTTGCACATGTGTGCATACACCATACACATGACTGGAAATTTATTGAAGACAGAAGGCATTGTGTGTGTGTGAGTATGTGTGTTTGTATGTGTGAATGAGTATTTGTATGTGTGCGAATGTGTGTGTCAGTGTATATGTGTGTGTGTTGTGTACATGTGTATGGGTACATGTGGAGGCCACTTCAGTTGTTTCTCAGGTGCCCTCTACCTTGTTGTTTAATCACATTTATTTAGTGTGTGTGTGTGTGTGTGTGTGTGTGTGTGTGTGTACCATCAGAGTACAACTTGTGAGAGTCAGTTCTCACCTTCTATCATGTGGGTTCCAGGGATCAAACACGGGTCATGAAGCTTGGGGCACGTGCCTTTACCCCCTAAACTATCTTACTAGCCTTTCTGAGAGGGGCTCTCTCACTGAGAGTTGGGACTCTTAGATTTTGTTAGGCTGGTTGGCCAAGAAACCCAGGGCTCCACTATCTCCCCAGCTTAGAGGTTACAAGGCCACACCATTGCACTCCACATTTTAAATGTGGGCTCTGGAGATGGAACTCGGGTCCCTCATTTTAAACTTTTAAGCCCATAAGAATTTGCCACCTTTGTGTCCCTGATATTCATAACAAAGTCTTCTGACCACACAGGTGCACAATATAGACTAATGCCTACTCTTATTTTTATAATGGAACAGAGTTTGCAGTGCTTGAATTTAAAACAAAAAATTTAAAAACATTTAATTTAATCTGAATTTTCTGAGTCAGCGATCTTGAAATGTATTTGGAAATTTAGAAAGAGATAATTTCCCTTTAAGCTCCAGGAGATTTTACTCTCCACTGTCAGTTCCCTACATCTCAGCACTTGGGTGGCGTGCCGCTTTTCAACTTCCTAACAGTTTACACGTGCACACCTGTCTAGGGGAGGAGCTGGGAAAAAAGAGGGGTACAAGCCAACACGCTTATCAAGGAATTTCTTGGTAATGTCCAAAAGTAGGTCAGAGTTGACCACTGGCAAACAAAGTGGGCTGTGATTTTCCATGACACTGAAGGAGCGTCAGGGAGATTGTGTTCTAACACGGTAAACGAGGGCTTATAAACTCACCCTTTATCTCATCCTGTCACAGGCCAGTTGGGCCAACTGTCACTTCCTACAGGAAGTGAGGCAGAAAACACTTAAACTCATTCAACACAGAGGCATCTGGAACTTTCATCTGCACTTTGATTTTTGGCTACCTTCTCATGGCCTCTATCACCGCTTCCCTGGGGGAAGGCTACTCACAATCTGGCAAAAGGAGAGAGGTGTCCCGACAAGAAAGTCCCCCTGCAGTTCAGGCTGCTAAAGTCACTTCCCTGATAGCTCATAATCCCCATAATCTTGGATAGCCAAGCAGAGATCCCTGAAGTATCTGTGAGAAGCTCATGGCACTATCTTAAAAAAAAAATCTCTAAATGATATCTAATTTGCTTTATATTCTTTCTGGACAGGGATCTGTTCTTCAGCACAATGTATTCATAGTTCATCTTATGGGAAATAAAAATACTATTATCATATTTAACTATTATATTTCAGAAAAGTATTTTCTATTCAGGCACGGTGGTGCATACGTATATCTCATTACTCAGGAGGTGGAAGCTGGAGAACATAGAGAGCTCCTGCCTCAGAAATCTGAGGACTGGGGTTATACGTCAATGATAGAGCCCTTGCTAGTAGGTGGAAAGTTCAGCCACCAACACTGAGAAAATAAAACAAAACCCATGTTCCAATATGTTAATAAGTGAAAATCAAGAAAAATAAGGTATGTCCGTAGGAGCAGAGATGAGGGGCTGGACATTGAATGGTTTTGAGAGCTACCAGATGAATTGGGTTTCTACACTGTAGATCTTTGGAACTTCACAATGTTGATCAGCATCATGAACCTCCACATCAGCAGACGAAGTTTTGGAGGGCTTCTCAAACCCAGAGGCTGGCTAAGGGCTGCTTCACCAGACTAGCGATCCACAAACATGCTTGGGGAGAAGCTCTTTTGGAGCTTGACCAACCAGTAACCGTTCCCTCTCCATTCTCTCAGGTGTGCACACAGCTAACTGGCCACAACTTGGCCTGAGTTTTGATTGGACGGATCGTCAGATGGGCAAAGGGGCAGTGCGTCTTCCTTAGGCTTGGTTTGCCTCTCTGTATATTTTAGTAGGCACCTTTCACTTTTCCAACAATCAGTAGAGGCCACCGACTGAAAACCGCGGTCTTTTACTGACTTTTAGGCACGAGCATAGGCTTGCCTAGTTGTGCGGCTCTCACGCTAACCCTGAATTCTTCCTGCCATTCCCTCTTGACTTCCTCCCCACTCTGATCTGAAGGGATACATCCCTTTGCCTTCCTATCTCCAATCAGCACGGCTTTTGTCATCCAGCCCTGTGCTTCCAGCTGCTGTCTGTCCTCACTTAACCTCTGCAGAGTTAAAAAAAAAAAAAAAAAAGATTTTTAAAGTAGACTCCAAATGGGAGATTTAGAATAACACACTGACCTAGTTATTGATCAGATTAAAAAAAAAATCAGGCAGAAGCTTTATCTGGTATTATGGAAAGAATATAAATGAAAGTCAGAGGATGTGCTATTTAATCAGCAGACACTGAATAGCCATGGAAGCTTCACACTTATTACCAGAGAAAGCCTGAGTCAACCACATCATCTCATCAAGCTGAAGCTTCCTGTAAGATGGAGGAAACAAAATCCACCCCCTACGGAGATTAAGTGGGACAAGGTGGACGTGTAACACCTGTGAAAGATACTCAATAAAATAGCTACGATTATTATGACTATTGCTATCCTTGGTGTTTTATTCTCCCAAGCAACTTCTATTTTTGCCTCCTACCCTTAATTTTATGCAGTGCTGAAGATCATACTCAGGGCCTTGCCCATGCTGCATCCTGGGCCTTTGGTTTTGTGAGAAAGGGTTTCACTGTGTAGCTGGGGCTGGCCTCAAATTCTCCATCGTCCAGCTTTTGCTTCCCCAATGCTGGGATCACAGACATAAGCCCTGGTGCTGAGCTTCAGCTAACTTTTAAATATTGGCCAAGGAGGAGGCAGCCCCCTTGCGATATGCTGTGCACTGACGTAGCACTCTTCCGAGTTGAGCCTCCCTTGTCCTGCATGGGCTTTCAAGATCTGTGTGAACATGTTTACAGCTTCCCCTGCAGGAGAAACCAGCACCATTGCCCCCCCCCCCCATCCCCAAATTGTGGCTCATATTGAGGCTGTTCAAAGAGAAAAGTACTTGGCTCTTGGAGTAATAGTGCAAACATTAACTCCACTTTGAAAAGGACACTTGCTGGGTAAACTTGGAATAGGATTATTAAAATACCATTTGTTTGTTTTTACCGTCACATTCTATTTCTCGAAATGCTTTGTACAGACTTGTTTTCTTTGCCATCATAAAAAGTAGGAGGCTTAGTGCTCTAGGCAGCAGCCCTACAGTATCTGCATGTATCATTCAGGATGTGACAAGCTCCAATCTGAGTCAGACGGCAGAGAAAAAAAACACATGCATGGAGTCCCAGTGCAGAAGAATGGATGGAACAGGACAGACACTGGTAGAGATGAATTCTTCATGTGTGGGACCACAGAATGGGACACATGAAGATCGTTCTACATAATTAACAGAATAAGAATGGAAAAAGCTTTCTTCTAGAGTTAGAGCATATAGGCCCTCCTGTTGGATGGACCACATTTAATCCTTTGCTGCTATGCTAACCAGTGTGATCTGAAGCAATTGGTATAGCAGCGCTCAGATTTAATATTTTTATACATAAAACAATGATAAAAATCTATGCTCTAGTTGTAGTGGTTTGAATAAGAATGGCCCCCAAGGGCTTATCTGTTTGAATGTCATCAGGGAACAGCACTATTTGAGAAGAATTAGAAAGTGTGGCCTTGTTGGAGGAAGTGTGTCATGGGGGGTTCAAAACCTCATTCCAGCTTCCTCACCTAAGGAGCAGGATACAGCTCTTAGCTACTTCTCCAGCACCATGCCTGCCTGCTACCATGCTCCCTGCTATGATAATGGACTAAGCCTCTGAAACTGTAAACAAGCTCCCTATTAAATGCTTTCTTTTATAAGAGTTGCCTGGAAGGGGAGGGAATGGGAAGACAGGAGGGAGGGGAAACTGCTGTTGGGTTATAAAATAGATGAATAAATTTAATTAAAAAAAAGAGAAAAAATAATAAAAAAAAAAGAAAGAAAAAAAAGAGTTGCCTTGGTCATGGTACCTCTTCATAGCTACAGTACAATGACTAAGTAATAGTAACCGAAAAATTAATAGACTATTAATTGTATTAAAGGATAATAAAAAACATTCTATTAATGTGGGGTATTATATACAGCTGTTAAAAGTAGTTCTTAGCTTCGGGAGAAGGCGGGGGTTGACTCAGTGGCCGGAACACTTGCCTAGTGTGCACAATTCTCTAGGTTCAATCTCCAGTACTGTGAATGCAACAACATCAACAAACATGACGACTAAAAGAAAAGCCAGACCTTAGAAAGGGCCTCCTCTACCATGATGCTTGCAAAATGGTAGGAGACGTAGTGATGACTAGACTCGGTCTTCCCCAGCTTGCTAACCTTGCATCCCAAGGAAGATGTGCAAGAATCCAGTGTCTATTCAGCTAAACTGTTATTTGCATTCCCCCCATCCCCACAAAGGACTCCTTAACTATAACTTAACTAATTTAACTCAATTGACTGAAGCAAACAGGTTTATATGGGCACTACCTAAAATAAAATGTTGCCTAATGTTGACACTAATATCTACTTTTTAATGTCTTGCTTTTACAATGGCTTTTGTCTACACTTTTTGACAAGCCACTGGACAACCCAGTCAGTGACAACAGCTTTAGAAAAAGTGTGGTCGGGTGGAAATAGCCCAGCTTGAAGTCAGAGCCTCAGGAGAGGATGGGAAGATCAATGATACACATTTCACCATTGCCCCTCTGACCCCTAGGACAGACCACTATTAATTGATCATGACACTTTTTCTCTCAGGCACACAAGAGGACCTTATAATCTGTACTCCTGTACCAGGTAGCTCACAAGATGAAGATTCAACATGGTGATGTGATGTGGAACCTTCAAAATGCTTATGTATGCACTCTGCTACTTGTGAATGGAGGGACCTTATCACATTCCAGCACTATTCTATGCTAATGAATGAAGAGATCTTATCACTTTCTGTACCATTCTATGCTAATGAAGGGAGAGACCTTAGCATATTCCCATAATATTCTATGCTAACAATCTCTCTTCTGTAAATGGACAAAGTAGACACTGATCTGGCATGCAGATTATACATTACAGCCTTCCAGTTGTTGGAAACTACATATGACACAGTCAACCTCTTAGACAATAGGAACACTTTAGAATTCTCCACCCCCTCAATATTTCTTCTATCAGATACCATACCATTCCTAAACACAGAACTGAACTGTGTGAATACTTAGATAGTTGTATTTAGATTTGTTTTCTTTCCCTCCATGCCTTTACCTTAATGCATAGCATCTTCTCTCTCTCTCTCTCTCTCTCTCTCTCTCTCTCTCTCTCTCTCTCTCTCTCACACACACACACACACACACACTCTCTCTCTCTCTCTGTATGTGTTTATGAGTTGTGTATGTGTATGGTGTACGTGGACTGAAACTTTTGTGTACTTAAGAACTGTGCATGGTGTCCACTCTGGATGGAAAGGGAGCACCATGAAGACTCTTACATAGAATATGAGTCAATGGTAAGGCCAATACCTAATCAATGAGTTGTGAGGATCAAGTGAGAATGTTTTCTGACAAGCTATGTTCTGTTAACTAGTTTTAATCCTTAGGAGAACAAGAAATCTAGTTATAGATCTCAGCTAAGTGGTTTCAGTACGGGCTCAAGCTTGTGTGAGGAAAACACTGGAAGACTAGAAAAAGGCCAGCAACTCTTGTCTCTAATTCATCCCACACAGGAACTCCACTCAAGCCCGTTGGACTCCGGAAGAAAGATACAAGAAAAACAGAGGCCACACCTCAAGTCGCAGTCTGTGCCGCACGCTTCAGTGACAGGTCCTGGCTGGGGCAGCCGGTCACATCTTTGATCAGAAACAGTGAGCTGATCAGACTCCCTGGTGCAAACAAGTTTTCGTCTCCGCTCCCCTAAGCAAAGAATAGGAACATTATGCCGAGGAAATAACCTTTTCTGAATGAGATCAAGGACTTGCCTGAGTTTTCTGTAAAAAGCTAGATAGTATTTTCAGTTTGGTTGGCCTTATGATCTCTGTCACACTTCTCAGTTCTACCAGGACGGGAAAAAAAACCAGCTGCCCATAGGCAGTATGTCAACAAATTGGTGTATCCATGTTCTAATAAAACTTTATTAATAAAAAGAAGGTAGTGGCTGAATTTGATCTTGTCGCTGTAGTTCGCTGACCCTAATTTAACAAAAGGAAACAAAACTAATATAAATTATGGCCAGTAAAGCCACATGATGGAAACTTAAAGTGGCAGTATTGATTCTGCATGGTTTCACATATATTTTCAAACTTCTTAGGAGAAAATGTAGCATGAACCTGACATGACCTGAATCTTAGTTCAATTTGACAACCAAAATAACCAGAAAGGTCCAAGTAAATGAGGTGAGAAGATGCAGGCAGGCAGAAAGGTTTGTAGGCTGTATGTACATAGCTGGTTTTTTTTGTTGTTTTGTTTTATTTTGTTTTGTTTTGTTTTAATCAGTAAGTAAATAAAACACCCTCCCCCCCCCCCCCCACACACATACCACCAAATCCTCAAACCCACAAAAACGGAAACTCTTGAGCAGATAGATACCTTGGCAGGGCTTGCTACAGGTTTGCCACGGCCCATGACTGTTCCAGTAGAATTGTTGAGGTTTGTCCTCAATTGGAATATTGAAGGAGTACCGCACATCAGGGTTGTATAACTTCCCCACCGACAACACCTGTAAGGCATGGAGAAGTTGGAGAGAAGTCTGCGGGCCTACCGTGCCAAGGGGAGAGAGCTGCCGGCCACCAGCCAAGTTTTTACCTGAAGGAGAAGCTCTTCCTCGATCCGGTCTGTGGCGTTAAGTCTTTCCACAGCATGATCAGATCCGCTGTACTCGATTATAGCATTCCCCACACGGACCTCCCTTTTGGACATTGAGACAACAAAGTCTCCATTTAGCAGGAACTCACCTTTACTGTTTGATAAAGCTGTAGATGAGAAAAGAGGCTTAGGTGAGGTGCTGCCATTGGCCAGCTGTGTTGCAAAACAAAAACAAAAAAATGTTCGATTTGGCAGGGACCAGCAGAAGACTGGGGGCTTTTCAGCCAGACCATCAGTTCACAGTCTTGGTTGGCTGTGTGCTAGCTACGTGACCATGGATGACCAATCCTTCTTGGTCTCAATTTCTTTATCTCTAAAGGGACATAAAAACACCCATCCATTATGGTGCCTAGGTAAACTAAGAGAGATATAATATAAAAGTCCTCTTCAGTCTGAAGTTACTTACACAATATCGATAGTTGCAGGGTTAGAGACGAAGGCTGAAATCTTAAGATCTGACACACACATATATGCTACCAGGAGTAGGAGACAGCAGTCCCAGAAGGAATATCTTACTTTTAGAGGGTAGGGAGAAGCTATTGGGAAAATGAGAAGTTCCAGAATTTTTGGGTTGAAATGAGGTCTCCCTTTGTAGCCCGAGTTGGGCTAAACTCACTCTGTTTATCACTCTGGCTTCAAACTTGCAGCCTTCCTCCAGCCTCTCCCTCCTGAGTACTAGGATTCAAAGCAGGAGCCAACATGCCTGGCGGAACCAGACATTCCCTCTAAAATGGCTGCATTTCAGAGTTTGCCATTGAACGGAATCCTAAGAACACATTACTTTTCTGCCACATGATTCAGCTGGACAGCTTATGTGAAAATACCGGAAGATCGATCCCTTTACTTTCCATTGCAACAGCAGTGGCATGATTGGAATTAAAACATAGTTTCGTTAGATATAAGATAGAAGAAATGTATTTTCATATTTTTAGATTAATTTTTTAAAGGCAAGCATCTCAGTGAGGGGTAGCATAATGACTCAGTAGGTAAAGACACCTGCTGCCAAGCTTGATGAACTAGGTTCAATCCCCAGGACCCACATGAGTGGAGAGAATCTATTCCCTCAAGTTGTCCTCTGATCTCCATACACACACAGAGGCACATGCATGCTACTTCAATTAAATAAATAAAATGTTAAAAACATATGATTTTAAAATTTCAGTGACACCATTTCTCTTTAGCATGGACCACACAACTTTGGTCTCATTTTAAGCCTGCCTTGTAGACCTGGGTCCCATTTCCATGGTCCAGCTGCTCCACTGCTCAACTTGGAGTTTGCACTGTACTACTTATCACACTTCAGTGAGGCCGGTCTGTTACACACGTTACACATCTGTACATGTGAATGTACGAACGAGAAAAGTATGAATTACAAATCACTAAATTAATTGACCAAGGCCAGACAGCTTCTAATCATGGGATTCTGCCTCCACAACATGTGAGACACTAACATTGTCCAAGAAGAGAGTGAGAAAACGTTTGTCCAGTAGACAAATTCCCTCACTCATTCATTCTCTTGTTTACAGATAGAACCAAGGTCTGTGTAGGCTACAGCTCTTTAACAATTTGGCCTGACTGTTAAACTGCATGAACCTTTCAGTACTGTTAAAACCATTTCACAGCTCACCTCTATAAACCTCAAGATCCCAACCCTTAGTAGGCTAGTGAAAGCTGGCGTTAAAAGAATGAAGGAGAGATTGAAGCTGACCCCCCCACTCCTGGAAAGGAGAATAGAACACTTCCACATGGAGGATCATTCTCTGGCTGGTGTGAACCTCACTCTTCGCTCTTGCAGTGGAGGACCTGTCAGCCACGTTAGAGGCGGTAGTTTCAATGGGTAAAAGAATAAACGAGGTTGTTCCCTTGGCACCTCAGGCTGTTTCCAAAGCAGGTCACTTACATGTGGTAGTGTGATGGGCTGTCAACACCACCACCTAGTTCTTTCAAGTTAAGTCACACGCTAGCTAGCCCAAAAGGGGGAATGAAATGCCACATGCCAGACTTATAAATTGAGCAGCAATCTGGTTTTGTTTGAAAAGAACATGGTCTCTTCTGTGTGAATCCCCAGTCTCTTCCCATGACTTTAGGTTGTCTCTCATGCCTCTGCAGAACTGGGGGAAAGTCTCTCTTCACTGCATGTTTCTTATCCCAGTTGTGAGGGCAGTGAGACAAGAGCTCAAATGCTGTAAAACCCTTCTCATGATTTGTCCCTACAAATGGTTTGCCCATAGAGTTCTGTAAAGATGTCAATGAAATGAAACTCTGGCTTTCTCTTATACTGCAAGGATGTGTGATTTCCCTCCACCAGCATTAATTCAGGGCTAAGCATCCCAGAGGCAAGGAAGTCTCACAGACATGGTTACACTTTCTCCTGAAGAGGTAGGAACGTGGCAGAGACAGTATAACATGGTTTTAACCCAACAAGAGGGATCCCTGGGGAAGGTGACCTTTGACTGGCAGACTTTCTGCTTCAGTACCTTGGGAAACAAATCGTTTTCCCAAACCTAGAGATGCTTGCCCCACTTCCTGCTAATGAGATTAGGGAAGCTAATTTCCTGGGTTTCTGTCCCTCCTGTCACACCCATCAGAATGAGGTTGCTACAGAAGTTCCACTGGAAAAGTCTTCCTCTCCAAAACACACAGGAAGAGTGTGAGACTTGAGCAATCTTTACACAGTTATCAGGGATAAGGACGAAGGTTGTTTAACAACAGAAGAGCAATGACTAGACTCAGCGAAATGCAGAGTGGTGGGCTGTAAAGTATCTAAAGTGCTCTGCTAATAGCACCTTGCTTCAAGCCAAGAGTATAAACATGCACACACCCCCACTGGGTGACGTCAGATCCTCCCTAACCTTGTAAAGAACCATTGTGAGGTTTGGGCTCTGAGGTCTGTTTTCACACTCGATGGGCTGTGATTTGCAATCAATGCTTGCACACTGCTCATTAGCTTTCGGATAGGCTGTTGTCGGGCAAGCAGTGACTTCCCCAGACTGCCCAATCCCTGGATGAATCTTCTTTAATTTTGTTTTCATTCTTTCACAAGGGGATTAAGAAAAGTCCAGTAAAGAAGAGAAGATTGTCAGGAGACTCTGCCTGAGTTCAGACACCTGACATGTGCTGATTAAGCTGAACAGAACCAAGGCCACTACCTGGATAGAGGCTATTTTCCCCAGGGAAAATAGAAGAGAACCAACCCTTGCTTTTCCTTTGGAACGGAAGAACAGAACGATTCAACATGGCTTCCGGCTCCCAAGAAATTAATTTATAAGGGACACTTCACGCCATGCTGCTTAACTTAATTAGGATGAACTCAGAGCCTACAAACTACTGCATGCTCAAATTCATAACTAAGTATATGGAGAAAAATGCCTGACACAATTTGAGCAGTTGTAGAATGAGAAATGGGGGATTCCCCAAAAGTATAACTTGAAGGTGGTTTCCAGAAGCCTGTTAATTATCTTATTTTAATCCGTGTGTGTGTGTGTGTGTGTGTGTGTTGATGAACCCAGGGCCCAGTAAAGGTAATTGTAAACACATGGCTCATAATTGAGCTACAACTCCGTCCTGTTCATTTTCTTGTAAAGCTACCACTCAATTTAATACTTGGTGTTAAAAAGCAGATGCAGCTGTTTATAATTAATTACAAGTTAGGCTTTATAGTCTTTGGAAGAAGATGAGCCTTTATCTTCAAGAGAATTCTGTTTTCCATGAAGAACTAGCAATGGCTGTTCAGCAATCCAGCAAATGTTTACTCAGGCTTCTCATGTGCACATTGTAGCAGGAGCTAAACATGCAGGCAAGAGCCCTGACCTTAAACTACTGGGATAGTGTGGATGAATAAGTAACAAGTCTTATCTCATGGTGGCAACTGCCTCCTTCTCATTGCTTAGGTCCAAACCTGAGAATTTTTGACTCCTTTTGACTGTAAGACAGCTTTCATCATTGCCCGCTCCCTCTTCTTCCCTCCCTTTCTCTCCCTTCATCTCTTCCTTCTTTCGCTCGTTTGTTCCTTCCTTCCTTCCTTCCTTCCTTCCTTTCTTCCTTCCTTCCTTCCTTTCCTTCCTTCCTTCCTTCCTTCCTTCCTTCCTTCCTTCCTTCCTTCCTTCCTTCTTTCCTTCCTTCCCTCCCTCC
>CABHPP010134464.1:9453-32622 GCA_902168425.1 Peromyscus attwateri
CAACATCACCATCACAACCAGCATTATTACTGTCATCATCACCACCATCATCATCATCACCACCACCACCATCATCATCACCATCACCACCATCATCACCACCATCACCACCATCATCATCACCATCACCACCATCAACATCACCATCACCACCATCACTGTCATCAAGACCACCACCATTATCATCATCACTACCATCATCCTCACCATCACCACCATCATCATCACCACCATCATCTTCTCACCACGGATGAACTTACTACCTCTAGTGTTTTGCAGTCATCAGCTTTCCATTATTGTGCCCAAATCCCCAAAATACACTTAAAAGGATGCTGGTTTCAGAGGTCTTGGTGCATGGCCATAGGCCCTGTTGCTTTGGGTCCACGGTGACTCAGGACTTCATGGCAAGAGCATGTCGTAGAGAAGACTTGTTAATCAGGGTGTTGAGAAGCAGAGGAGGAAGTAGCTGGAGAAACAGCAGCCTGGGCAGAGCCTGGACTAGGGAGACAGCAACCAGCAAAGTAGAGGCTTCCCTAAGATAAGTAACAACCTCGGACTCACAGCCCTTGTTGGGGGGTAGACTCAGGTATCAGTGGCACCCACGTGTTAGCAGCTACAGCTCAGAAATGGCCCTGTGAAGCCAGACCACAATTGTCCCCATTTTACTGGTGAGGAATAGAAGATTAAGTCCTTTATTCAGGGTCAAAGGATCATGAATAACTAAATCAGAATGCGAGTCTGGAGGATCTCTCCCGGAATTGTGTCCGAACATGGCCTTCTATGGAAGATAAAGACCAGGGAAGCAGTGGGTTGAAATCAGCACATCCTGTTCTAGAGTTCTGTTTTGTCCTGTCTTTCCTCAAAGAATGTTCTACTGTTTACACAGTTGCCCTCGGAAGAGAAAGCATCAAAAATGGCTGACATGTGTGCATTCTATCATTTATTCCACACAAATTCATCACCTGCGGGGTGTTGGGATCTGTGCTACATTTCACAGGGAGACTAGGGTGGAGGGGGCAACTCCGGCCCTTGTGGAGACAGCAAATCTCAATCTAAAGCTCGAGGCACATTGGTGAACTTGGAAGACAGTAGGATAAGGGTCTCTGAGCACCTGCAGTAGGAAAAGCCAGTACGGCCAACAGGAGGCTCAGAAGCTCACAGCTGGGGTGGGGTGGGGTAGGGATGGGGGGAGGCAACAGGCAGGCAACCCAGGTAGAAGAAGGGCATGGTTGCAGGTCAGCTGTCTGTGTGTCTGTGGCATCCAAGGAACTGAAAGGTGACCAGGGCAGGGAGGGGTGTTTTAGGAGCGAGAGGCTGAAACTGGATCCCCCAAGGACCTCCCAACCCTGCAAAGCATCCAACCCTCTGTCTTGAAAGCAATAGCATCGAGCACGAGGCTTTTCAGCAGGCTGGGCTAACTGTGGGCTCAGAGCAGCAGACCCTATAGGCTAAGCTTTCAAGTGGTCAAGGCAGCACTTTGGCTTTTTCATAAGAGAGGGCTCTGGTTCCCATAGCAACCCTGATGCTGGGCAACATGGGGCAGTCTGGGGTGGCTCTTACACGAGCCCTCAGTGACAAAAAGTGAAGTGGAGCCCCCAAGCACTCTCCTGCCTCTAGGAGTCTTTGTGTTTGTGTCCTGACTAAAATAATTTAGGAAAATAAATTAATATCTCCACCCACACATATGCACCGATGACACAGAGAGAATTAGCTACAGTCACAGAGGACGCAAAGCAGAATGTCTTTCTAGGTAGGGTGGGTGGAGGGTGGAGCTCAGTTGGTAGAGTGCTTGCCTGGTATGGGCAAGTTCTAGGGTAACTCCCATGCCCTGAATAAATCTAAGCATGGTGGGTGTGCCTGTGATCTCAGCACTCTGGGGATGGAGACAGGAGGATTAGAAATTCAAGGTCATTCTCAGGTACATAGTGTGAGGCCATCCTGGGCTATGTGAGATCCAAAAGAGGGGGAGGAGAGGAAGAAGGAGGAGGAGGAGGAGGAGGAAGAAGGGAACGAGGGAGGGGGAGAGAAGGAGGGAGGGGGAAGGAAGGAGGGAGGGGTGGAAGCAAAGAGAAAGAGCAAATAAAGACAAGGAAACAGTTTTCTGAATAAATTCAATAACTTTTCTATGCTGTTGGGAGACGTCATTGACAATTTGTCTTGAGATAAATAATATCTCATTGTAATTAGCAGCAACAATAACAGTAAGTGTTCCGGTTACTACTGGTTCCTAATAAACGAACCCAAGACGTAGTGAGGTAAAAGAACCATTTCTTTCTTCTCCCTCGTTTGATGGGTTGAGAGTTTGGAAAGGGAGTAGTGGGAACAGCTTATCTCTGCCCCACAATATCTGGGACTTCTGCTGGGGGGTGTGACAGCTAAGGCTGTGCCAGTGGCCAGGAGTTAGAGACATCTGGAATATCTCCGCTCACACGTGAAGCAGTTGTTGCAGACCACTGGCTGTGATGGAAGCTAGGATGTTGGCCAGCGTGGGCTGAGGCATCTCCACATGATCTCCCTGCATAGGCAACTTTGGACTTCCTCACAGTATGGCGACCAGGCTCTAGGAGCAAGCAACCTGCCCAGAACAGGGAGGACATCAAGCTAATATCAAGTACTGGTTTTGGAAATCATATGACATCACTTCCTCCACACTGTTGGTCAAAACAGTCCCAGAGGTCTGCTCAAGTTCAAGATGTAATGTGGGACTGGAAAGATGGTGCTGTGGATAAAGCGCTTGCTGGGTAAGCACGAGGACCTGAGTCCAGATCTCCAGACTCCAAGAAAAAAGCCAGGCATTGTGGCGTGTGTCTGTGACCTTAACATCAGGAGGAAGCAGGTAGGCAGACCCTGAGAGCTCACGGGCCAGAGCCATGTTCTGATCTCCTGGTCACCACACAGAAGTTCTGTCTCATCCTGACCGGGAGCACAGAAGAGCAAAAGCAGGAGACAGAGTCCCTATTGTCACTCTGGATCTTTCCATGAAAAAACATAAATATAAAAGATAGTAATAAAAATATTTTAAACATTTAAAAACTAGTTTAAAATATAAAATAATTCAAAAAATATGTTTAAAAAGAATAAAAAGAAGCTAATGACCACACCTCCCATTGGTCTACAACTTGACTGCTTTGATTATCATTTGTGTCCAAACAGCCCTGTGACCCAGTGAGGTCGCCTTGTCCAGATGTCCCCGAGGAGATGCTGAGCACAGGGTGTGCTCAGTGTAGTGTGGGTGCCAAGTCCCAACTCTTCAGTTAGACCCTTAGGGGTCTAACCTGGTTTTCGGACCCCCTGTATTTCCCCATCCCATGAACCATGCCTCTTTCTGAGTGCATATACGAAAAGCTGGTCGCCAGTGAGGTTTACACCCATCTTAACTGCTCAATAAAACCTCGGGAGACTTCCTCAAATTCAGAGAAGTTAAGTCCTGACACTTTAACAGCTCGTTCACGATACACAAACCAGATGGACCAGGGCCTTGAATCCATTCCGCTGCCATCAGGCAGCAATCATGTTACAGGCTCCACTGGCCCGGGCATAGAACCTGGCTCTTTGTTCTATCCACAGACACCCCAGAGCAGGGGCAGAGGGTATCTATTTCCTGTCTTGCATCTGTTTATGAATGCACCACCAAAGAAGAGGGTCTGTTGGTCTCTCCTTCGGGCTTTAGAAGATGCTTTAAGCTCTTCGTGAGCCAGGCAAGATTTTTAAAACTGGGCATTTTCAAAGAAATGGACTGGGAAGGCTCTTTGGAGAGGAGGTGTCCACGCTGTGATGACTGAGAGCAGGGCCCCCAGTTTTTCTGCCTATGGCAATGGAAAGTCCAACCACTGTCTTTATGTGTGTAAAGAACCTGATACAGGCTGGGGGAATGCCTCAGTTGCTAAAGCACTTACCTTGTAAGCATGGGGACCTGAGTTAGATCCCCAGAAGCCACATTATAAATAAATAAATAAGTAGACGGATGAATAGATAGATAGATAGATAGATAGATAGATAGATGGATGGATGATGGATGGGTGGATGGGTAGGTAGGTGGGTGAATGGATGGATGGATGGATGCATGGATGGATGGGTGGGCACAATGATGGAATGGAAGCACCCATGCAGGCATGGTGGCATGGGTGCAGGAGGTATGCACGCATGCATGCACAGATAGATTGATAGATGGCTCGTTGCTGGCTGGCTGGATGCATGAATGAATGGGAAGATGGATGGAGAGCACCCTGATGAACGAATATATAGAAGATAAGAAATAGATCAATAGAGGGATGATTGATTTTCATCATCGACTTCATTGGATGTAGAATCGCCATGGAAACAAATGTCTCTGAGTGTGTCTTGGATGAGATGGGAGAGATACACATATGTGTGGGTCTAAGGATGAATTGCGGAGTGTACTTAGGAATTATGCTTGTGTAGTAAAGTTCCAGTCATACATTCTCTTCCGACGGCATGTGAACCTGTCTTCTACCAGCTGTGGGTAATGTGACCCCCAGAAGCCTCAGTTTCCCCAACTGAAGATGGACATAGTAAGAGTGGCCACCTGAGTGTGTTACCATAGAGACTGAACTGAGAATTTGGACACGGTAGCCCACACCTAGGATCTCAGCAGTCAGGATCCTGCGGAAGGAGGAGGGCCGGTCTGTGCTACACAGAGGTGGAGCCTGGTTGGAGGAAATACAACACTACGGGCCTTTGAAGAGTAGACTCCCCCTTGATCTAGTCCTGTTCCCTCTGCTTCCCGTGTGCTGTAGTGTGAACAGCCACTGCCACACACCTTCCCTACCGTGATGGACTGAAAGCCCCTGAAATGGTGAGCCGAAATAAACTGTGCCCTTTAAAGTGGTTTCTGTTGGCCACTTTGTCACAGCAGAGTGGAAGTAACAGATATCCTCACTCTGTCACTTGGCCATTTGCTCCTTCAGCTGTTCCCCCCAAAGCCCAAACTAATGGAAACACCAGCCTGGAACCTTGAGCCTCCAACACTGAACTGAATTAACCTTATTCACAAGTAGTTTGCTTCACATAATTTGCTGTTATAACAGAATGCCGATACACCCACCAACATCACTCTTAAGTCACTTTTAACTCTGTTGAACTTAAAAAAAAACTTAAGCACATTTATGTTATGAATTCCATTCATTTCTTAATTTTCTAAAACCACACAAATCGCTTTAGTTAACGGTTAAAACAAAAATGTTTTATGTAGAGCAAACTTGATCACTGTGGATGATTGTATCCATGTATTTCTGTATTCAGCTTGCTAATATTTTATTGAGGATTTTTACACATATGTGCATTGCAGATATTGGAAATAACATAAATGTTGTAAATGTCCTTCAACTGATGAATGAATGAATAATGAAAATTTGGTACATATGCACAATGAAATACTATTCTGCATTAAAGAAAAAGAACTAGAACGTATTGTATTGACTGAGGTAACCCAGACCCAGAAAGACAACACCAGTGTTCTTTCTCCATCTGTGGTTCCTAGCTCCAAACCTTCAAGTGTGAGCATACAACCTGGAGTAACCACAGGAATCAGGAAAGTAAAAAGGGACCGCAGGATATGGAGCTAGAGAGGGGAATGCTGAGACACAGCTGATATAAAAGGGGGAAATGGGAAAAATGGGGAGTGAGGGCTTTAATTAGGGAGGCAAAGGGAGGTCAACACAGAAGGAGAGGAAGGGAGGACAAATAACACAAAAAGATGCTTGGCAAAGCCTCAAGTAATCATATTATTTTATATTACATAATATATATTCTATATGTAATATATATTCTATGTGTAGTACATATTCTATATGTAATATATGTTCTACATTATATATAATATATATAATATAATACGCTACTTGGTCTTGCCATGGCATCCTGCAAGAGCCATAGACTAACAAAAACTTCTGACCAGGCATGAGAAACTTTGAGTTGTGGCCAGAGTCGTCCAGGGGACTCCCCAAACAATATAGGTTCTAGTTGTTGCCCTCAGCCTCCTCTCAGAGGTTGAGGGTGGGCCCCTGTTGCTGAAGACACCACACACGTCAGACACAGGACTGGAGCTGACCTGAAAGCCTCCTTCCGATGGTCTGGCTTCCATGGACTCTGAAAGTACTGTGCAGCTCCCAGAAGAGAGAAACAACCATAGTCCTATCCAGCTGGGCTGTCTATGAACGACAACAATGACCAGCATGGCCGGATTCTCCTAAAAATGCACCAGTGGCGCTCACAGCTTGGCAGTAACCAACAGCTCTCTAATTTGTACTTGAGGCCGGCTCTACAGGAGGGAAATCACGCCTGGTACTGAGAACCCAGCCAGCTACCCAGGGCTAGTGAGGTCTTATATTTTAGTAGAGACCCTATTACTGAAAACTCACTAGACCAGCATAATTCCTAAATACTTTCTAAAACATATCCTTATATCTAGAGATCAGTGTCGCTCTCTCACCCCTCACCAGAGAAGCTTTCTCTTCTTCGCAGCAAATGGAAACCATTACAGAGAACCCGCAACAGGTCATAATGCAGAGATTAACTGATGGTGATGTGTCCAGCCTCAACGGATGCATCTACAACACAACCCTTACTTCTAAGTCTCAGAGAATATTGCAGAGAAGGAGACAGAAAGATTGTAAGAGCCAGAGGACCAGGAAGTCTGCTCTGAGACTGTGCCTTCTAGAAATGACAGGGAAGCTATACTCAAGACCTGGACCATGACATCAAATGACTTGCTAACATGGCCAGGGGAAAATCTCACATAGTGTCACCCTGGATAAAGACTGCAGGCAACTAATGATTGCAGAGAGGGAGAACAAGCCCATTCCCACGATGAACCCTGTAATTGATTAGGGCAGTGCCAAGTGGTCAGCCCTGAAATCATGCACACACAAGCCACGCTAAATGAACTCAGCAGGTTGTATTTATGTGTTTATATATGTACGTAACAATAATAATAATAAAAGGGGTCATCAATTTGAAAGGGAGTGACAGGGTGACATGGGAGGGCCTGGAAGAAGGAAAGGGAAGGGAAGAAGTGGTCTAATTATATTTTAATTAAAATTTTAAAGGAATAAAAATAAGTAAATAAAATAGCCCCCCCCCAGAATCTCAACAGTCATCATCTATGGGCAGGTTTTGCAGGGAGAAGAAATGGTTTATTTTGTTGACCTTTCCTTTGTTAATATTATTCAGATTCTTCACATTTATAAAGGAACAGGCATAGTTCAGGGATGGAGCACGTGCTTGGCCTGCATTAGGTTTTGGGTTCAAGTCTCAGCCCCAGCAATAAAACATAATAAACAAAGTGCACAATAAGCATGTAATAATTTTACAGCACAAAAGGAAATAATAATAAAATAAGTGATTGCAAGCAGCCTTCTGTCTCAGGGGCGCTCTATTACAGCAGAGCATTCAGCTATGACCTCACAGGCAGCCACAGCTGATACAAGGCCTTCCCAAAGAGGTCAGGGATGTGCAAAGACTGGCCTGAGCCCAGTTTCTGCAGATGGATAACTATCCATCTTGCTCTCAAACTCAGGAAGTTCCCCCCTAGCACTTCTGTCGATAACTCATCCTGGGAGCTTAATAACATTTCCTTGCAGGAAGTCCTTCCCCTCATCCTAGCCAAGTCTTTCCTGCTGCCCTGTCACCTGAATGGATGGTTCTCCTTCCCCCCAGCCCCAGCTCTTCAGAGTCAAGGGCCAAGTGTGAGGAGCGGGGGCAGGGGCCACATGGACAATGTGCAATGTGTTAGTTTGCTCCTGATAGTGGTGATGCCTCCAGGACCCTGGCGTGGAAGTGGCTGTGGCCATCTGTTACAGCTGGAGATGGCCAAGGCTGCTGTCTGCAGCACAGCTCCAGCCGGAAGGGTCCCCAGGGACCTCCCCCTCCCCACCTGCCCATTCCCTAGGCTGGATGCTTCGCTCCACATCAGCGCAGCTCCCTGACCTCCTTCCTGTCATATTTTATGCATCATGATGGTCATTTCAGCCGAGATGGATGGAATTCATATCCTTTCAAGCTGGGGGGAAAACGGGGAAGTCAGGAAACGTCATGGAAACGGGGACCCAGGATCACAGAAAGGGGAGTGTGGAAGTGAGTCCCAGAGACAGACAAGCATTTATCTGTTTATGGATTTGGTCAGCTGGGGTCTGGGTCTCCTCCACCACGATGAGCAAGCAGGCTCCTTCCAGAAACTTCTTCCCTCTCAAAAGCTCCACCGAGTGTGGGGTGTAGTGCCAGCAAGTCTGGTATGATAGACTGGAGTCCCAGGCAGTAATGAACATGGGTAATTCTGACCCTAATTAAGGGTCTTGGGACT
Organism: Peromyscus attwateri; assembly: GCA_902168425.1. NCBI lineage: Eukaryota > Metazoa > Chordata > Mammalia > Rodentia > Cricetidae > Peromyscus > Peromyscus attwateri. The sequence continues at coordinate 17,774 of CABHPP010134464.1, forward strand.
CAGGAGCATCCAGACGCCACAAAGCTCTCAGGATGTGGTTCACGAGGACAGACGTGCAGACTCATGATTTTTACATTGTTCGGCCTCAGGTGTCATATCTGTAAGGGGGACTGATGATGGCATTTTCTTCACAGGAGTTAGGCATGTGCTTAAGGAAATGGGACATGCAAAGGACAGTAGGCTAGACAGCATGGGGTAAATTTGCTGCTGTATGATCTTAAGTGAATCACTTCATGTCTCTGCCTCCATTTTCACATCCGGAAAATGGCGAAGATCATAGGAAGAGCAGCACCCTTGAGGAGCTGATGTTTATTAGCATATATCCAATACTCAGAAATGGGTCCAGGACCTGGTAAATGTCGATTGAGTTTGCCATTCATATGAATTCAACATCTGAAGACACGACCAGTTGTATTAAGTGTTGTCCAACAATTCCAAGACAACATTGAACCCTGGAGATTAGGGGATTAACAGTTTGGTGGATTCCTAGCTCTGGCTTATCCAGTGGTGTGTAGCTGTGCATAAAAGCACACCAGGAAGTGTAACATGTGTGTATTTCCCTATATATGCCCACACAACTTCTATCAAAATAACACATAAAAATCATTTTAAAATAATGTTTCAGAATTTGGGCTATATGGCCGAATGGCTGAGTAGGTCTCAGATCCATGACCCACAGTAGATGTGTAACATTCACCACTCTATCTGCAGCTGTGGGGTAGGACCCCTAAAGGATTGGTGTGGTCAAATGAGATAACACATGTGAGACTCTGAGGGTGTCCATCCATCCAATGCTATACCCCTGGTGTTAGGATTTTAGTGGCAAAGTTCATGGTTGACAACTAGCTCTGTCTCTTTCTAGGAATGGCCACAGGATAGTCACCTCACCTTTCTTGCATTTCTGTATTTTCCTGTTTTATTGCATGGAATTTTAAGGTCTAATGTGTAGGGCTAGGGAAGGGATGGGTAAAATGAAACTGTACCAATAGGTACCCTGTTTAAGGTAAGTGACAATGACCATAACCATCACCACCACCACCACCATCTTTATCACCATCATCACCACCATCATCATCATCATCACCACCACCACCACCATCATTATCACCATCACCATCATCACCACCACCATCACCATCATCATAACCAGCAGACATCATCATGGTCATCATTATCACCATCATTACCAGCACCACTACTATCATCATCATCATCATCATCATCATCATCATCATCATCTTTACTACCTCAGTGTCTCAACACTTTGGTCAAGAGGGCTCCAGATGAGAACACAGTTTATCAAGATGGAAGCAGGTACATGTCGAAGTCTGGAGCAGGTCCAAAGGCCCTGCCCCTGGGTGTCCTTAGTCCATATAATCCTGATCACTTCTTTGTACTTCAATATTAAATGATCCCAAGGAAAGAAAACTAAGAGGAAAAAGTGACATAACAACCTTCAGGACAGGGTGACACACAGCTCATCTCCTCTGTCATCTGCAAGAACCCGCATAATGGCTGCCTGTGTTTGTTGAATGAATATTCTCAGCTTTCCTCTTCTGTGCGTACTGTACCAGACGACAGGTAAGTCTAATAGAATTCATTTTAAGTGTCACACAGCCATCCTTTGAATGCCTATCTGTTGCTGTCCTCGATATATAGATAAGGAAAATGAGGCTCAGTGGGGTAAGGTCACATGCCTGTGGTCACTCCGTTTGAGAGGAGCAGAGCCGGCCTTCAACCACAGGCTGTCTACCTGTTACCCTACCCCCAATGACCTAGTCCTTACCCAAGTGTCTTGAACATCACCAGTCACGCAGAGGACCGTCCATAACTGCCTGCTGAATGAATAAGCAACTGTCAGGGACCATCTGCAGGAGTCTCCCTGGGAATATCTGTCTTTTTCCACTTTCTACCGAGTCGACGCCTCTTTCCTCAGCAGCTCCCCGGGGCCTCTTAAAACACCAGGATAAGGCAGTGGCTCTCAGGCAGAGGAGTCAGCTAGCCATGAGAGATTAACATCTGTAAGCGGCAGAGCACCTTCCTCCTCCTCCTCCTCCTCCTCCCAGAGCCCCCAGGCCATCGTGCTTTCTCCAAGTGACTTCAGTGAAGTCACATGTGACCTTGGCATGGGCTTCTGCACCTGGTAAGGAGCCAGTGGCCGCCTGCCTCATTTCCCTTACAAGGTTAAGTGGGGCTAAATTGAAAAGCTGTTTAAGAAAGCAGGCTGGGAATCCAAAGGTCAAGAGTTCGAATCCAGGCTCTGTCATTTGTCTGCCTTGTAAAATCTGAGGGAGAAAAATCTTCCAGAATCTGAGTTCAGAAGCCTGGGAAGATATGATGTCAATATGCATGGTATTAAAATACACACTTTATAGACCTTGTGATGTTTTTTTGGGTGTTGCTAATGGCACAGTCTCATTGAACAAATGGAAATAATTCCCAGTCTTTCTGTTTTATACGAAGATGCCATGAATTTAAAAATAAGTTTTGTTTGGGGAAAGTGGAAGGCAGGCAGCTTCACTGTGCATGGTGATTCATACGCAGTGATATTTCAGAAACAACTGGGAAAGGGAAGGTTATTAAGACAGATAGAGCTAGGCGGTGGTGGTGCACGTCTTTAATCCCAGCACTCGGAAGGCAGAGGCAGGTGGCTCTTTGTGAGTTCGAGGCCAGCCTGGTCTACAAAGTACAAGTTCCAGAATAGGCTCCAAAGCTACCCTGTCTCAAAACAAACAAACGAACAAAAAACCCAACAAAACAAAACAAAAAACAAAAGAAAGAGGGAAATCAGCAGGCTGGAGTGTGGCTCAATGGCAGAACATTTGCCTGTCATAGATGAGGTCCTGGGTTCTAATCCCAGACCTCAGAGAGAGGAAGGAGAGAAGGAGGGGCATTGTAGTTATTGTGACCACTGTCCATGGATGAGCTAAGTAAACATGGAAGGCAGAGGGAGGCCCCCCAAATGGGAAGATGGCCTTCATCTCCCTCTTGTCATGAAGCTAAGATTCAGAGAAGTCGGTTGCCTGCCTTGGGTCACACAGCAATACTCAGTTCTGCTTTTCACTGTACTTCGTCCTGTTTTTCCTTGTTTGTTTTCACTTTGTCATATTGACTTTATGTTTCATTTTGTTTTGAACTGTTTCTATGGTTGGGTCTTAAGCTAGATCCCTGCTGTGGAGGGACAGACACCACGCCCTCCACTATTTGGTGGTCCAGGGATGATGGGTTGGTCTGTTTTCTAGTGGGCGCCAACCCCACACAGCTGGAAGTGCCTGCCTGGAGAACCCTAACAGAAGATATTGGGGTGTGTGTGTGTGTGTGTGTGTGTACACACACGCGCGCATGCACACATATGTGGAGGCCAGAGCTCAACCTCTAGTGTTAATTGCTCAGAAGTCATTCCACATTATAATTTTTTAATTAAGTGTGTATGTGTATATCTGTGTGGGTATATGTGCATGAGTGCAGGTGCCCATGGAGTCCAGCAGAGGGAGCTGGATTCCCCAGGAGCAGGATTCACAGGTGCTCGTGAATCACCCAAGAAGTGTTAGGAACCAAACTTGGATTCTTTAGAAGAGCAGTTTAAATTCTTAACCACTGAGCTATCTCTCCAAAACAGGGTCTCTCACTGGCCTGGAGCTTTCAGATCAGCCAAGGCTTGCTAGCCATCAAACATGGCTGATCTTTCTCAGTCTTCCTCATGCTGGGATTACAAGCATACATCAGGATTTTTTTTTTTTATGGATTCTGGGCAACAGACTCAGGTTTTTGTGCTTGCTCTGCATGTACTTCACCCACAGATCCCTCTCCCTAGGCCCTCTTTCTTTATTTCTGCAACAGATTTGTTGCAAAGCCTCAGCTGAACTTGAACTTGAGATCCTCCTTCCTGAGTGCTGGGATTATTAGGTGTTCACCATCACAGGTGCCCAGAGGATTCTTGAACTCATACATTACGGGTGGGGAGGTTATTGTTAACATGATCATTGTTATCATTATCATCTAGTGATGTCTGCTGTGGGTGGGAAGTAGGAGCACAGTGTCAAATGTGTTGTAAACTCTCTGTGTCTGAAATGTAATCTGCTTTAGAGAGGCACAGTTTGTAAGAACTGAACTCCCTTACCTTGGAGATCTCCTGCTCCAACCCTCCCAATTCACACACACATTGTGTGTCAAGAGGCTGAGTAAGGTGAAGAGACGCAGAGATGGGTCCAGTATGGCCAAGCATTTTTCTCCCACACTGTGATTGACTCATAGGAAGAACCTCCAGTTATTGGCATTTGCTCAGTTAGCAATTCCTATTATCCAGGGACCCTACAGGAGGGTCACTCTGGAGAGCGGGGGTGGGGGATGAATTTTGATCCTCACTATCAGAGGGGTGGACTTGGCCCCTCTGACTAGTCATGTCTACAAGGAGATTCCCGCAGGAGCGGAGAGGGTATGTCACCCCTAGTAGAGGCTCTCAGAGGGATTTGCCTCTAGCGTCCACCTTCATGACTTGGCTGTGTTTACTCTGCTTGCAAAGTGGCTTCCTGTTTCCAAGAGGAATGAGGTTTTTAAAGGCTTATAAATGGGATTCAAAAGGCTTTTTGGACATCAAATGACTCATTAAAAAGAAAAAAAAAAGGAATGTCTCAACAGTTTTAGTGTTCGTGAATGGAAACCATGCAGTGTGTGCCTCCCACGTGTCTGTACACCGATGCAGTCTTGAAAGAGGGAGAGGTGGAGTGTGAGATGGATCTCTCTGGGCCTGAGATTTGAGTGTCCAAAGTCCAAAGAGGTGGTGCCTTTTATTGTAGCCCAGAGTATATTTGACTAGAGAGATTACCCTGAGCTAACTTTAGGAAAATAATCAAAGGCATAGGTTTTTGCACACATTTGAAGTCTGGGTTGTTTGGTTAACTTCCATCTGTCTATACCACAGTGTTTTGTTTTGTTGTTTTAGATAGTGTCTCATGTAGCTCAGGCTGGCCTGGAACTCTCTGTGTAGTTGTGGATGCTCTTGAATTCCTGATTCTCCTGCCTCCACCTTCCAAGTGCTGGGATCACAGGTGTGCACCACCACATCTCATTTATACAGTGCCGGGAATCGAACTCACAGTGCCATGCATGTTACAGGAGCGCTCTACCACTATGAGCCCCCACTATGTGCTCTAATGCACAGGTTCTTCACCCCCACCACCCTTCTTAATATTTGGATGGGAGCCTTCTTTGTAGCCAGAGCTATACTGAGAGCTGTGGGAAAGAGAATGATAGCTCTTGTCTCTGCCCACTCAAGTAGCACCCTTCCATCAGATGTGACTACCAAGATGGCCAGCTATGCCCTGGATAATTGAGGTACTCCTCTCATGGGGGACCAATACTCAAGAGTCAGAATCCATTGTTGCAGATTGTTCTAGAGCTGATAACTTTCACGAGAGAGTGGAAGCAGGTAACTATATGACCCTTCAGAAATAAAACAAAATGAAGCTCTAACAGTAATAGGAAGACAAAAAATAGAATAGTTCAGTGTCTGTGGCTCTCCAGAAGACCTCGGTAGGTTGCAGTTGGTGGTGGGAATACATCTTTCTCGTTCACTGGGAATGCTCCCCACAGGCTCATGTTCTGAGTGCTCTCCTCACCCCAGCCTGTGGCACTGTTTTGAAGGCTGTGAAACCATTGGGAGGCAGAGCCTGGGTGGCAGAAGCAGGTCGCTCAGGGTGGGCCTTTGAAGATGAAACCCATCGCTGGTGACAGCCCACACCCCCTGCTTATAGTCTGCTGCCTGCGAACACACATTCCCTTTGCCGCTCATTCCTTCCTGCCATGATGGGCTGTAGTCTCTCCAGAAGGGTGAGCCAAGTTAAACCTTTCCTCCACTGAGGTGTTTCTGTCGGGTGTTTAGTCCTAGTGACCCACACACCAACCTACACATGTGTGTGAAACACAAACTGGAGTCTGAAGTTAGAGAAACTAAACTCACACCTATATATTGGGGTGTTTGGTAAGTTCCTTCTGGGGCCTAACTGCTCACCCCAAAATCAGGTGAGCTTCCTGAGCAGTTTAGACCAAAAGCATCTCTCTCTCTCTCTCTCTCTCTCTCTCTCTCTCTCTCTCTCTCTCTCTCTCTCTCTGATAGTGGGAGACAAAATGGCTACCATCCTGGGTAGTGCAAGACTCTGATTGTAATGTTGCCATGTCTGCAGCATCCCAGGACCCCTACCCCTATCTCTAACACAGCAGGACAGCTGCTCACCGGAGTAGGAAGGAAAATGAAATCCCAAGGCAACTGCACGCCTCCTGCCAACAGGAAGCAGGCCAGGACCAGGGCATCTATGAAACTCATAAAGTAAAATATAGAAATGAACCTTCGCAGCCTTTGATTTGGCAACAAATTCTCAGCTATGACATCAGAAGCCTGAGAAATCATAACAAAAATGAACAAATCTGAATTTATCCAAGTGAGCAATTTCCGGACACCAAATTGGAGTGTTAAGCATGTGGAAGGCTAGCCTGGACAAACACGTCTATGTTAAGGGCTGCTGTCCAAAATATATGACGTAAGTTACATATTTTTATATAAATACATAAAGAAGTCTTAAGTCAACACAAAAAGACAACTCAAAAAAATTGACTGAAAACTTGAACAGACACATTTGCAAAGGACAGTGAACAAACAGCCAATGAGCACAGGAGAATGTTTGACATCATCAGTCTCCAGGGAAATGTAAATCACAGGGACAAAGAGATAAGGACAGAGGATGGCTAGGATGGGGGACAGGCAAGAGGGATGGGAATGTGGAGATGCTGGAATTCTCCAGTACTGCTGATAGGAGTGTAAAGTGGTGTAATCACCATGGGAAACAGCTTGAGAGATCCTTATAAATTTTTTTCCTAGGGGGCCGCCGAGAAGGTTCAGTGGGTAAAAGAACTTGCTGCTCAAGCCAGATGACCTGAGTTCAATCCCCAGAATCCACAGGCATGGGACACTCTTGTAATTCCAGCTCCAGAAAGCAAAGACAGGGGATGCTCAGAGCAAGTCGGCTCGTGGGACTAGACATGCCAATGAGCTCTGAGTTTGATTTAGAGACCCTGCCCCAATGAATAAGGCAGAGAGCAATCGATGAAAATCCTGACATGAACTTCAGGTCTCCACACGCACATACACATGCACTCTCATCTACACATGTGCCACACACATGCAGTTATGCACACACACACACACACACACACACACACAGACACACACACATGTACATATGAAAATGAAAAAAAACACTCACAAATGAATGAATGCAGTTAATTTTGGGCTATTCGAATTAATGGGTGCGTGTGTTTGTTACATAAAATAGCTGCCTTATTCCATGCTGTCTTGAACTGCCAGCAGGAAATATTAAAACTCATAAAAATGTTTTCCAAGCAGAATGTCTCAAATTGGGGAATAATGATATTAATTTGGAGCTGAATGATGCAAACCAAGGCTATCTGGTAAATTTCATGTCAGTGAGGAACCAGGAAGAAGCCAGGACAATTGGCCAACAGGGGACTTCTGCTTCGCAGCACATCCTTGTTCCTTAATCATGGCATTAATAACGTCAAACTCAGCGGCTTTTCATTTATCAAACTCCGAAGCAGGCGTATTGCATGAGTGACATCATGTAGCCCTCCCCCAAAAAAAAGTTGACCTTAGGCCCATTTCACTGATGAGGAGGCTGCTCTCAGAGAGGCATCACTCCCTATGTTCTAAGGGAAGAAATGAAATTCACCGTCAGATACCACAAGCGCGTATCACAACCCGAGCAACTGTATTGCAATCTGAGTTTAAACTCATTCCCTATCAAAGGCAGAAAAACCACCCGTTGCCTCAGAGAATCACTGCATGTGGTCATTCCCGGCCACCTAGGGCTATTTATGTTTAAAATTATTGAAATGAAATAATAAAACTTTAGCTTCCCGGCTCAGTGCTCAGCTGTCACATACAGCTGGTGTCTGCCACACTGGATCTCTGTGCTATAGAACACACCCATCGTTACAAACCTACCAGGACTTGTCATTGTCTAGATACGCTCTGCCTCCAGGATTCTGATACTAGCTTGACACTCCTAAGACTTCTCTATATCTTTCTGGGTCTCAGTAAACCATTGCATGCAACTTCTGTCTAAAACACCCAGGCTCAGGCTGAGGAAATCACTTCACTTTATAAAGTGCTTGCCACATGCATAAAGTCCTGAATTTGGATATAAGTCACCCCCAGAAAAGACTGAGCACTGTGGAAACAGAGACAGGAAGACCGACCCCAGGAGCCCACTGACCAACCAGCCCTAGTAGAACTGGTGAGCTCTGGGTTTGGGGAGAGACTCTAGCTCAGAAATAAATAAATAAACAAAAATGGTGCAGACAGAACAAGACACTAGGGGTTAACCTCCAGCTTCCACATCCATGCACACAACTCAGAGACATATTCACATGCACACACACACACACACACACACACACACACACACACACACACAGGAAGCCAGGATAATGAACTAAGCTTATCCACAGAAGTTTTGAAGAGACACAGCAAACACACTTCCAGCCCTGAGTTGATTTATCTTGATGTTTGGTTGAATTCCTCACATTTTGGGTCTCTTCGGTAACCTTTTCACCCCCCACCTCCTGTTCTTTTTTGAGGTGGCTGGCCGGCTCTTATCATTCATCATGAATGCATCTCACTCTAGCCCAGGCTCCCCCGACAGAAAGAACAGCCGGTCTTCAAGAGGTCAAAGACATTTTTCTCTCTTCGTCTTTCTCGGTTTCCAGCATAGATTTGTCAGTCTAAGAAGGCATGAACTCTGGATTTGATGTACTTTAATTGATTTCACCCTCGACAAGTCAGACTGTCCGTCAGCTCTTTGCTTGGGCTTCCCTGAACTTTCCTTAAGGCAAAGATTTTCATCTGTCTCTGAAACCGAGCTGTCACCAAGCAATTCATTCCCGTCACCAGCTCTCAGGACCCATCTTATTTTCATTCCCATAACTCCCCAGAGGGAAAAAGGAGAGTGTGTGATAGAACATGGGAAATGATATGCACGAAGGGAAACGAGGAAGAAAAGAAAGGAAGGAAAGATGGATGGTAGATGGAAAAATTCTTGCCTTATCCACTTCAGGGAAATCGTTCTGATTTCTTGTTCAAATTTTTAACTGAGTGAAATCAGAGAGAAAAATGGGCTGGTGGAAGGGATGCACGGATGGACAGTGGAGGGAATGGATGGATGAGGGGATGGTTGGATGGATTCATGGATGGATGGAGGAAAAGATGGATGGATGAGTGGATTCAGGAATGGATGGAGGGAGGGCAAAACGGAGAAAGGCGGATGGAGGGATTGGGGAGGGGGACGGATGGATGGTTAGAGGGAGGGAGGAAATAGATGAGTAGGTGGTTTGATGGATGCATGAATGGATGAATGGAAGAATGGGTAAATAGATGAGTGAAGTGATGGGATGATGGATGATTGGGTAACGTGAATGAATGGAGGGATGAGAGTAGGGACAGGTAGAGAGGAGAATGGATGCATGGATGGATGGAGGATGGAAGAATGAGTGGATGAATTAATGTGTGTGTGCACACGTGAGTGTGTGTGTGTGTGTGTGTGTGTGTGTGTGTGTGTGGGTGCATGTGTGTGCCAATGCTCCGATGGGTGAATTCTTAAGTAATTAGAAGAATTCCAGGCATTCAAGTTACTAATTGGATTGACAAAGCTTCAAAAAATGTATATGTTACCTTGTACTTGCCAGAAATGGTGACAGGGCCTCGAATAATGACAAACACACATAGTCCTTGTCACCAAAGAACTCATATTCACAAAAGAGTAAGGTCATGGGGATTGTAGGCATGTGTGGTTTCTGGGGTTCAGCACAGGGCTCCTCACATGCTAGTCAAGCACTGTGACACTATCCTGCCTCCACATCTTTATTTTTTACTTTTTATTGGCAATATCATGTCAGTAAGTTACCCAGGCTGGCCTTGAACTCACTCTTGTAGCTCAGACAGTCTTTGAATTTCCCAACTCCCTGCCTCAGCCTCCCAAGTATGCGGGATGACAGGTCTGCACCACCATGCCCAGATGGAGAATTCACATTATGGGCATTGGAATACTAAAAGAGAGGAGAATCCCAGAAATGTCCAATAAACAATGTTACATGAATTGATTCATGATGGTTAAAGAGTTTTCTGGAAACAAAGGTCGGGCTGTTTCAAAGCACAGTGTGGACATCTAAGCTGCTTCCTTTTTCTCTTCGAATGGACTAGCAGACTCAGTTCAGCCACCAGCCCGACTCCTGAGACACGAAGACACGCAGCTGCCCTTGATGTGGCTCTTTGTTAGACATTGTCTGTTGGTGGCTTTGACAAACCAATCGATGCCAACGTCCCTGTTGTTGGTGACTAGGCTACATCAGTCTCCAGTGACTCGTCCTCTTTACTCATCGACAAAGCCTGCTAGTAAGTATTAGTTCATCTCACCATGGAGACGATGCCCAACACCTTGCTCCTGAGCACGGAGAAGACATCTGCAGACCCAGGGCTGTCTGTCGTTCTAGAAGAACTCTAGGGCGGTGTGGGCGTCTCACACGAAGCACTCAGGGCCCCAAGCAAAGTGTAAGAACCATGCATAGTCCGTGTCACCAAAGAGCTCACACTCAAGAATGGAAGTGTAACTTGATGGTAAAAAAAAAAAAAAAAAACAAAAAAAAACAAAAAAAACAAAAAAACAACCAACCTCACTGATCATGTGCAAGATCCTTCATGTCATGCCTAACACACACACACACACAAAAACTTCAAGGACACTCAGGGGACAGTGGTTGCTTGTACAATGGTCTAAAGCTATGCTTTTAAATTAGCTGCCAAAAGTCCCCAGAGGATGATGGGTTTGGGCTTGAACTTCCTTGAAGGGAGGGGGTACCTGGTTTGGGGCCCAGTTACAACACCATCATCGCGGCTGTGTTGAACCTTGGCTTCTGTGTCCTCTATCAAACCATACCTCAGGTGTTTATTGTGAGAATGGATGGAATAAATGAGAGCCAGATTATGCCAGTGGATGAGACTATTTGACGGCCATCTGTGCGGATTGAATTCCGACTGCCACACTGAAGTTTGTGACCACAGGAGACTGATTCCTATGACAGTCTCTATTCTTATGTCCGACTCCTAACTCTTTGTGTCTCTTATTCTGAACAGCAGATGCAGATGTGGTTAACAGAAGCACATTTTTCATAGCATCCTCAGGTAGACCGAAGTAAGTTCACGGGAAGCAACTCAGAACGGTGTTCTCTTCTTAAACATCTGCTTTTCGCTATGACGAATTCATTTCCACATCGTGAGTTATTACCTGTCCAGACACTTTGAGAAGGAGATCTTAATTTATCCAGAGCATCCATCTCTTGATCCATTCACTCTGTCCTGAAATATCCACCATATATTTGCTTCTTATCCTAGCCTTGCCACGCAGATTACTGAGTCAAACATTTATATGGCGGTATTCCTTGACAAGTATGTACTGGATCAAACACTCAATGTAGCATGAGTCTGGCCAGATGGCTCAGTAAGTAGGGGCAATCACTGCCAAGCTTGACTGCCTGTATTGTGAGTTTTGTCTGGAGACAGGGAGTGATACATGATGTCTACCCTTGCCTCACAAGGTCCCAATGTCAAACCAAAGTTCAATCCCACTAAGTTCACCTTGGGCAATCAATGAGTTTACTCGATTTACTTATGGAGCATGGGTGATACAAGCAGGAGCCTAGATGACTCTCAAGCAACCATATTGGAAGGTCTGACCCAGCATGGACGATGGCTTCCACAGCCTATATCCTCTAACCTCTCCCCAGGACATGGAGACCACATGTAGGTATGACAGAAGTGTATAGAGTTGGCTGAGTTGAGTGGCTGGATAGTGAGGGCGGGGGGGCGGGCATCCCATGATCCTCCCACCCCCTCCTTCTATGAGAGAATGTCAACAGCTCACAAGCCCAGCTGTGATCTTTTGCAAGCAGACATGGCTGAGCTCCTGGAGATGGTGGCTCTTTGGTTCAGGGGATAATTATGTACAACAGTATAAGTCTATTTTCCAGAACCCACACAGTGGAAGAAGAAAATCAATTCCCACAAGTTGTCCTCTAACTTCTATGTGCAACACGCGTGCGCGCGCGCACGCGCACGCGCACACACACACACACACACACACACACACACGGAGAGAGAAAGAGAGAGAGAGAATAAATGAATAAACAAACAAACAAATATTTTTTAAAATCCTACAGCAGTGTCTCTCAACCTTCCTAATTCTGTGACCCTTTAATACAACTCTTCATGTTGTGGTGACCCCCCCCCCAACCATGAAATTATCTTCGTTGTTACTTCATAACTGTAATTTTGATACTGTTATGAATCATCATATAAACATCTGATATGCAGATGGTCTTAAGTGACCCCTGTGAAAGGGCCATTTGACCCCCACAGGGATTGTCACCAACAAGTTGAGAACCACTGACCTACATGTATTAGCTTAGACCATTTAGAGCCTCCTTCCATTGAACTGAACTAAATGGAGTGTATTTACCATCTTGACATAGGTCTCACCAACTGTACTGGCTAGTTTTATGTCAACTTGACACAAGCTAGAGTCATCTGAGAGGAGGGAGCCTCAGTTGAGAAAATGCCTCCGTAAGATCGGGCTGTATGCAAACTTGTAGAGCATTTTCTTAATTAATGATTGACGTGGGAGGGCCCAGCCCATGGTGGGTGGTGCCATACCTGGGATGGTGGTCCCGGATTCTGTAAGAAAGCAGGCTGAGCAAGCCAGTAAGCAGCACCCCTCCATGGCTTCTGCATCAGCTCCTGCCTCCAGGATCCTGCCCTGCATGAGTTCCTGTCCTGACTTCCTTCAGTGATGGACTGCAATGTGGAAGTGTAAGCCAAGTAAACCCTTTCCTCCCCAACTTGCTTTGGGTCATGGTGTTTCATCGCAGCAATAGTAAGCCTGACTAAGACAACGCCTTTAGTCCATTTTTCTTCTGCTGTAGTCTGTTCTTGAATTCTTCTGATGGACTCGGTTTTTCAACGAGACTATGAGAGTTTCAGAACTAAAAAGGACATGAAACTGCATTTGTGATTCCTTCACCTGAGCTCCAAGCACAGAATATAGGGGGTGCCCACATCCCACGGCAGCCTGCCTGGATGTGGATGCCTGGGCAGGTTATTTGTCTCCACGGTCACTTCTCTTTCTGTTTTGTATTAGTCTTCTGGTCTTGATAGCAAGAGGAAACCTGCAGTGAAGAACGCAGCAGAATTCTAAGTTAAGTCTTGAAAGGCGTGTGTGGGAGAGGGTGGCGCTGGGTAATGAAGTCCCCCAAACCCTCCTTCAGTGACTTATTTCCGGAGTCTCCAATTCAGGGATTAAACCATTCAGTGTATTTGTTTTGGCCTCAGAAAGCAATCCTTCTTTTCAGGGGGACAAAGGCTTAACATGGCTGTCCTGAATGGCCCTGGCTAATTGATGCATCTCGACGTCCATTTGTCCATCCACCACTCCATTTCCCCGCCGTGGCTTAAAGGGAGGCCTCTCTTAACTCTCGAGTTCTGAGCACTTTTTTTTTTTTTAATGAAACAGTTCTACATTTTCGGTGGAGGGGTCTGGCAGAACGCTTTGAACGACTTTCTTGTTTTCGAAAGCGGAAATAACCCCACGCTCTCCACTTGAGTCAAGTGGATTTCAGCAGACCCCCAGTTTGCTGACACACAGCAGGGTGCCCACGGCGCTGGACCCTACAGCTTGCTGAGTCTGCCAGACGCTGGCACGGGGTCACAGTGCGGGAACTGGTGGCAATTTTTAATGTGTCTTGATTCTGGCCCGCCTAGATACTTTCAAGGACAGATTTATGTTGCATTTTAAAATCCCATTATGCTACCTCGTGGGCTCACTGTCAATCCAAACGATATTGATCAATTTCAGTCTTCCAAAGTTCACATTTATAATTGTGCTATGTAGTCAAAATTATTTGCATAGGTACTGTGTCTGGACATTCAGGAAGCTGTAAATCGGAATTATTTATATTTGCTAAAAGAGTTTTGATTATTTTTAAATACCAGAATTGTATCACATCATGCTGCCATTTTTTTTCTCTATTTAGTCCCATAAGCCCTTGGTTGTGATTTTATTTTTTTTCTCCATAGAAAATGCCTTTCAGATGATTAAAATTAGTGCATCATTGCCGACTACTTTAAATAAATAACAATTCTTCTGTGGCTCATAAACATCAGTGTTAGTTCACCACAGAAAACTTGTTGTTAAAAGAATAAAAAGAAAATCAATCTCATCATGTCCCTCATGTGGCTAGGCCATTTTTGTCAGTCCTAAAATAAGCTTTATTTTTTTTTATTTATGTGTGTGTATACGGTGGCCACAGGGGTCAGAAGAGGGCTTTGGATTTCTTGGAACTGAAGGTACAGAAGGTTGAGAGCCACCAAGTGAGTGTTAGGAACTGAACCCAGGTCCTCTGCAAGGAGAAGATAGATAGATAGATAGATAGATAGATAGATAGATAGATAGATAGATAGATAGATGATAGATGATAGATAGATAGATAGATAGATAGATAGATAGATAGATAGATAGACAAATAGACAGATAGATATAGAGATATATTTGTGTGTGTAGAAAACTTATGTCATTTCACATGTTTTGCTGGGTACTAAGTCTACCTGTAGGTATCACATGCATTTCCCCACCCACAGACTTTGTCTCTGATTTCAACCAGTGAGACGTTAACAGAACACAAGAGAGGACTTGACATTCAGTACACAGTACAGCTACACACACACACACACA
>CABHPP010134465.1:0-10721 GCA_902168425.1 Peromyscus attwateri
GTGTGTGTGTGTGTGTGTGTGTGTGTGTGTGTGTGTGTATGTACCCACCAACATCAAGAGAAGGAGTTGATCTCTTGGAGCTGGTAGTTGTGGTCCTGCCCAACTTCATCCTTGGAGCAGAACTTGTGTCCTTTGGAAGAAGAGCAAATGATCTTAACTATTGGCCATCTCTTCAGCCCCAGCTATGCATATTTCCATGAAGACTAGTTGACTCCTAGCTAAAAGTATCAGTATCCTGAGCTCCATCTGATTCTTAGCAGGAAATATGAAACTCCAACAGATTCCCTAAGACTTGTCACAGGTCTATCTACAGCAATAGAGAACATGAAGGCTAAATTTGTTTGCCCGAAGGATGTCTGCTCTTAGCCAAAAGCAGACCAAATTAACACTTAAGCTTTCTTTAAGTGCTTTACCTTGAAGACAAATGCAATATTTTCATTAGGATTCATTCATAATTGCTTGTTTTAATTTAACATCTTTAATCTCAGTCTAGTGAACCCGACACGGTCTAGGTGAGGAAGCAAACTTGATTTTATCTATCGTATTTGGCAAAAAGTCTTGAGTTATTAGCTAGACCAGGTTCATGAAAGTTGTCTGCGTGGGGCATCAGGAAGATACACCATTGTTTCTCAGATAGCTTAGAGTGGAGAGAGTGAACACATAACTGGTGAGTATGCCTCGTCTAAACTAAGTACAGAATCCCACAAAGGCCCCAAAGCAGAGTGGCAAAGAGCATCAAGAAAACGATGAACAGCAGTTCTCAACCTGTGGGTTGTGAACCCTTTGGGGGGGGGGGAATGACCCTTTCACAGGGGTTGCATATCAGATATCCTGCACATCAGATATTTACATTATGATTCATAACAGTAGCAAAATTACAGTTATGGAGTAGCCACAAAAATAATTTTATGGGTATGGTGTCACCACAACATGAGGAACTCTATTAACTAATCACAGCATTAGGAAGGTGAGAACCACTGCTATAGAGGTAGCTGCATCTATGATGAATAGCCAGAAAACAAAGTGCCATGTTCACCAGGAGAAGACAGAACTTCTAGATAGAGATGGTAGCATAAGCAAAGGCAGAAGAGTGAAATAGTCTTGAGTTTTGGAGAACTGGAGATGTTCCTACATCTGGGCCAGTGGTGCAGTGAGGAGAGATGGAGTTAGAGACCTAGGTACAGGGCAGAGTGGTTTGGGCTTTATATCACATTTTTCAACATGGGTTTATCTTGTGGGCAGTCTGAAACCCCAAAAGAGTTCTGGGGTAGATAGTTTTAAAAGAAGACCCAAGGCAAAGAGAAGCATCGGGTAACCATATCAAGGGTCCAGGTGCAAAGTGACCATAACTTGAAATGATGATGCAGGGGCTTAATCTAGAGATGTTACAGAGGTAGAATTTTCAGTTGACAATTTGATGGAGTAGGATAGAAGAAATCAAGGGAAAGAGTAGAAATGATTTCCCGGGTTTTGACTTGGATGATGGCAAACTGCATTTTTACCCAAGATGCAGAATATGAGGGAAAGATAATTTTTGCTTATCTTTATTGATCTTCTGCATGTTCTGCATGTCCAAAACAAGTAGCAAGCCTTATTTGAGTCTCCAATGAGAGTCTCCACTGTGGGCAGCAGGAAGCTTGCAGGTGTGATACCTCTGTGGCTCCCACAATGCAGATGGATTTCTGCATTTTGAAAGGGAGATCTGTGTCTCTCCCAGTGACTGAAGCAGCTGAAGACATGCAGGGCTACCTGTCTCTGCTCTTGGCCACCTGCCCATTGCAGTTCTCTGGCTTTTAATCTACCTAACAACTTCCATCATCTACCAAATCAGTGCCAAACTGTTATGTAGCATCTGGGCCATTTTCCTCTCACTGTCTCCATGTTGGCTGACACACAGATGTCAAGTGGTCCAGCAGTCTCCGAGCAGCAGTGATTTCTGCAGTTGCTAGGAAGGATGGTCACACTTCCACAAACTCAGTGAATAAGTGAGCCACACTTAGATGTAGATAGTTGCATTCTTTCATAGGAGGCAGTATGGACTTCATGCTAATACCAGTTCTCTTTGTTTTTCTAGTCCTGTGGTCGATGTGAGGCAGACTCCAGGAAATACTAAACACACAGTGGACTATCAGAGCTGATATCCTGCATAGAAAACTGTCACTCTTTTAAAAGAGCTACTGCAGAATAGAAGGATGAAATCATATTTATATTTAGACAAAAAACAACGTATCTGTCCTTGGGTCCACAGGGAAGCCCTGTCACATCAGCCTGGCTAGCAGCTCTAACACTGTCTAGAGACTTGGATGGAACCAACAGTCTAACACTAGGGTGTCAGCATGTTTGAGTTCAGGTGAGGGTCTTCTTCCACATCACTGTCTTCAGTCACATGCCATTTTGCCCTGCTTATGTGGTAGGGACTGGTTGTATTTGTGAATGGTAGGAAGGGGACATATATTGTAAAACATGGATCCTAGTCATGAAAGCTCCATCCCCCACAGGCAATCAGCCCTCAAGGGTCACATCTCTTAATTTCAGAGGAACACAGATACACAGCTCACTTTGTCGTCTGTATCTGAAGTCTATTACTACATTACCATCTTTTTGTATTTTCATTTTTATTATTTATTTTTTGAGACAATGTCTCCCTATGTAGTTCTGGGAGTCCTAGAGTTTACTATGAAGACCAGGCTGGCCTCGAACTCACAGAGATCCTCTTGTCTCTGTCTTGTGCTGGGATTGAAGGTGTGCACCACTACGCCTGGATTTATGTATTTTTTAAAAGATAATCTGATGCATAGTAGAAATGTTATGGAGAATTCTCTTTCAACAGTATCTCTAATTGCTAACTATAAATTGGTATTTGCCAATTTGTTTCCTTCGTTCCTCTTTCTATTTTCTTTTTCTTTAGTTTTTTTAAATGACAATTTCTCACTACATAACGACGATTGGGGTCAAGCTTACTCTGTATTCTAGGTTAGTCTTGAACATGCTATCCTCCTGCCTCAGCCTCCTGGGCACCAAGATTTTGGACATGCATCATCACTCCCAACTGGTATCTACCAATTTTTGGTGGTGAAATAAATTAATGTTTAATTTAGAATATTAACTCTGAGGTGTTAGTAGCTACATCCAATAAGCGGTGGCAGTATGTACGTAAAGCTCCAGGGAATTGAGTGGATCGTGAAATTTACTAGATTTTCATCTATGTGAGTGGTATTTAGCCATAGGCGATAACAGAGTTACTTAGACAGCATATAAATGAGAAGAAAAGTGATGGATAAAAGGAACCATGTGAACTAGTAATGTTTACAGGAGCAGGAAAACAGGGACACTAAGGAATTCTAAGAAGGATTGGTCTGACAGAGCATTAGAATCTGTGCCTTAGAAGTCAAGAGAAAGGAACATTTCAAGAAAGGACTCGGTAGTATCTCCAAGTGTCAGAATGAGGTCAAATCGGATGGAAGTTGAACAGTCAGTCTGCTGGCTTTTGCAGTTATGAGAACTTGGGTGAGCCTTGCAAGAACGCTTTAATGGGTGGTGTGTGGAGTCTGATGTGCCGGTGTGAAGTGTTGAGAGGAAGCTGGCAGGAGGAACAGGGCATGTAGATAAGTTGGACTTGTTTTCCTTGATAGAAAAGAGAAAGTGGCCTAGACACCGAGTATGACCACAGTAAGCAAACATAAACAAGACAAGAGCTTCTTTTTTCTTTGTCAGGGAGATGAAGAGGGACCCAAAGACATCAACTGAGCTGAGAAGCAGAACACAGCTCATAAAGGCAGATTTGCATCATTATAAAAATATTACAGTTTATTCGTAATTCTTTAATTTTTTCCTTTTACTGAAAATTGATTATTTTCTTACATACTGTGTCCTGGTTATGGTCCCCCTCCCTCTACTCCCCCCAGTTCCTCCTGACCTCCCTTCCATCCGGATCCACTCCCTTTCTATCTCTCATTAGAAAACAGACTTTTTTTTTAATCTAGGGGATAATAATAGAATATAACGAAATAAAATTTAGTAAGATAAAACAAAAACTATCACTTCAGAGTTGGACAAGACAAACCAACAGAAGGAAAAGAGCCCAAGAGAAGGGACAAAAATCAGAGACCCACTCATTCACACACTCAGGAGTCCCATAAACACTAAACTGGAAGCCATAATGTATAGGTAGACAACCTGGTGCAGACCCGCGCAGGCCCTGTGCATGCTGCTTCAGTCTCTGGGAGTTCATATTAACTTTGCTCATGTTGATTTAGAGGGCCTTGTTTTCTTGGTGTCCCCCATCCCCTCTGGCTCTTGTACTCTTCTTGCCTTTTCTTCTGTAGGTTTCCCTAAGCTCTGAGGGAAAAGATTTAATGGAGACACTCCATTTAGGGATTCTCGACGAGAAACTTCTTTAAGGTGGAAAAAAAAGTTGAGTAGATATGGCTAAAGGGAAAGAAATGTTAGAGAAGCTGAAGATGTAGGCAAAAGAACTAATAGAACTGAGGCAGGAAAACACAGGGAACAGTTTGGTAACCCAGGACAAGCTTAAAGGACCATCCTGTTGAGAGTTTTGGGAACTAGAATACAGATAGAATTGCAGACATTTGGCTCATGAGGTTTCAGAAAAGAGCAAGGATTCTATTGAACACTGGGCCAGAGTCCATTCATGTTACATCCTGCCAAAGAACCTGGCTGCTTTCTGCTCATGTCCTGAAAATCTGAATGAGGCTAAATTAAAAAGCAATGACTAAGTTCTTTGGCAAAGGACATTTCAAGACAACATAACATTCAGGCAATAGAATGGTTACCTCTCCCTGCATTTAGTCAGCTCTATATTGAGAGGAGCAGGAAGATAGGAAAAATGGGTAGTTTTGTAATGAAAGGAGCCTGAGCAAGCATAATATGAAGGCAAGACCATGTTGAGAAAGGAGATACCGTTGAAGACATTGGAATCATTAAAGAGAAAACCCATGCTCTTCACTGGTACAAGAAGGGACCCTGGGAGCCTGGGAGCAAGACTCAGTCCTCAAAGGCTCTCACTTGTGAAAAAAACTTCACCTAAAAAAAGACAGTCTGAATTAAGAATGCCAATTGAATGGTTTCTCAGCCTACAAAAAACTGTCTAAGGAAGTGTTTCACCAAGGCTTGTAGAGGACACTCTAGCTGTGGTACAATATAGCTAGATGACATCTTGAGCCAGCCACAGAACTTAGCAGCATTGTCTACCTGGTGCTGATGTTCTAGGTATGTAAAATACAGGAGTTAGGGGGTGATGGAAACTTGTTCCAAGATTCCAGAGAGCTGCTGAGGCCAGGTAACGTGTGGCAGAACTGGGTTCCTTGTGAGAAGGCTCTGATAGACCATGGAATGACACTGTGAAGGTAAAGGCTCAGTCACAATGAAGACTGATAGTAGCAGGACCATGGGACAGCCTCTGGAGGAAGCTATAGCACAGGATGGAGCCAGCCCCAGAGAGAAACTGTGTGCTTTGGGTGACGGGACTGTGTTGTCTAAGTCTATTGGAGCCTAGATGATCCTGCCACAAGTCCCAGATCCTGGAAATAGATGCAGGGTTTGGGTGTTGCTCTGCTGAGTTTCCTCTTGCTCTGGTCTGATTAGACTTCTATGCTTCCCTTTTGGAATGGGAGTGAGTAAGGATTTTTACTCTGCAACATTGTAAGTGTGAGCATGCAACTTAAACAAAAATAAAACAGATGCTTATCATTGAGGGATTGCCTTGAGTCTCAGTGAAGAGTGGACATTGAGAAATCTTAGAACTGTTAAGATTTTGGGGACTCTTGCAGCTGAACTAAATACATTTTGTATGATGATGCATCCATGAGCCCTTGAGGAAGAGGTGGATGTTACAGTGGAGAGTAATGTGTTTGGGGTGTCAAGTTGACAAGGGGTGTGGCGGTTGATCTTTGTCAGCTTGGCTGGATTTGAAATCACCTAGAAGACAAGCCTCTTGGTGTGTTTATAGTAGCATTTGTGTGTTTCTAGAGGGCGTTTACAGAGAGCTTTAACTGAGGAGGAAAGATCCACCTCAAATGTAAATGTTACCATTCAAAGCCTGAGCTTCCAGACTGAGGAAAAAGAGAAAAAGAAGCACTGGCATTCACCTCTCTGAGGTGATGGCCACCTTCCCTCCTGTACCACGCCTTCCCTATGGCTGTGAGTCAAAACAAACCCGCCCGACCTTACGTTGGCAGGTATTGTATCCCAACAATGAGAAAGATCACCCACACAGATACGTAGTGGGAAGGGGTGGTGGTAAAGGAGCTGTGCACACTACACTATAGAGCTTACCTTCAAAGACTTTACAGCACTGTGATATACGTGTGGTCATAGTTGTCTCTGACAGCATGTAGTGAAGTGGAACTTAATACTAAAGGGGAGAATGCAGCAGCTGTCCACAAAGACGAAGCGGCAGTCTGCTATCTCAGTCCAGACTAACCCAGCACTTTTTCCTCTTGGAACCTGGGGAAACTTGGATGATGACTAATGCGGAGCAAAATTAATGTGGGAGAGAAGGGAATGAAAGCGCTCAGTCACTGGGCGCTCCGTGGGGAGCAGGGCAAATTGAGCTGAGTTTCCTTTGGCCTCTGATCTGAAGTTTGTACAGAGAAGGCTTTTCGAGGAAATGAGAAAAATGCCAAGAAGGGGTGTATGCTACTTGTGGGGCAGATAAACCTCTGGGTATGGAGTGCCTGTCTAAATGATCAGACCGTAGGAGTAGAC
This sequence comes from Peromyscus attwateri, assembly GCA_902168425.1. Classification (NCBI taxonomy): domain Eukaryota; kingdom Metazoa; phylum Chordata; class Mammalia; order Rodentia; family Cricetidae; genus Peromyscus; species Peromyscus attwateri. Next base: position 6,727 of record CABHPP010134465.1, read on the forward strand.
TTCTGTATGCCACTGGACCCTTATCACTTTAAAAAATTAACATGGCATGTTTATTTGGCACCAGCCACATGCTGGCCTCTGTACTTCCAGAGTCCACATTTGGTGTAGAAATAATGCCAGCGCTTATGGAAATGACTCCAGGCAAATCCTGATCCTTATTTTTTCTCTCTATGAACTACCAAACCTGCCAGGTATCCGGAACGCTATAATGTGGTGACAGGAGAAATCAGGCGTTGTTCTGGTGTCTTTCACCTGCCTAAGCCAATGGGTCTCACTGGAGTATTGATATTTGCATTAACAGAATCGAAAGTAGGATGGATAGAGATTTTGTTCTCTGAATCCATGTTATTTGCTTAGTCACCCAATTTCCAAGCCAAAGGGACAGGTGTCCAGATGCTGGATTTCAGTCACCAGAGCCCAGGGGGTGACTACATGTTTTTTTTTATAGTACTACTATCCCAACTGTATCCCAAGTGCGCTGTTGCAACTCTTGGGAATATGTGTTTTTCAGTCTGTGTGTGTGTGGGGGGGGGCATGCACCCCTGTGCACAAGCACAGAGGCCAGAGGAGGACTTCAGATGCCCAGTTTTATCATTTTCAATTTTACTTCCTCCGGACATGGTTGTTCACTGAACCGGGAGCAAAGCTGGCAGCCAGCAAGGCCAATGAGCTTCCTATTTCCAGCCACCCTTGGGTGCTTGGGATTGAAGGCATGTGTATGCCACATTTGGTGTTTTACGTGGGTACTGGGGATTCAAACTCGGGTCCTGATGCTTGCACAGCACGTTCTTTTACCACTGAGCCACCTCCCCAGACCTCTCCCGAGACTTAGTAAGAGGCAGACCTTGTCCCAGGAGTCCTTATTTCTAACAATATTTCTAACATATTTCCAGATGAAGCTGATATGAATGGTACTTTGAGTAGCAAGGTACTAGACGACTTAGAAATTGCGTGGATTGCTTGCAGACAATCCAAAATTATGTAACTCAGTAACTGTAGCATCAGAAAACAAACGATGGATGACAGAAGGCTGACAATGTTTCCCTTGTCTTCTGAGAAGACTTGGGTTTTAAACCTCTCACTAGGTCTTGATATTGAGACAAATTCACTCAGCTTTCTCTGTAGTGAGTTCACAGCAGTTAGGAGCCTAAATATCTACCCTAGAAACAGTGAAATATTTGTTTCTCAAATATCAGTGAGGTTGAATGGGCTGGATAAAGGCTTCTCTGAGAATGTATGGGAGTTTGTTTGCTTTTAAAAATAGTTTTTTTTTTTTAAAATAGGGTCTCACACTATATAACCCTGGCTGTCCTGGAACTCACTATGTAGACCAAGCTGACCCCAAACTCAAGAGATTTGCCTGCCTCTGTCTCTTGTGTGCTGAGATTAAAGGTATGCACCACTATGCCTGACCATTAAAAATAACTTTCCTTATGAAGAAATTGGACAGTCTCTTGAGAAGGGAAAACTTTTTGTTTTTTAATGAGATCTCACTAGTGATTTTGGTGACAATTTTACTGAAATTTATTAAAGTACTTGTGAATTTAGCTGTCTAAGAAAATGATATAAGTTGCTATTTCTTCTTTTTAAAATCAGATACCCAATTTTGTGACATCATAAGCCAATATCATAGAACCATACTGCCAGGAGTAAGTAATTTTTGCCTAGTTTTAATAGTGTGCTGATCTACTACAGATAATATCATTCCTTTGCCAGAGGTAGCTTAGGAAGGAGATGTGGGAGCTTCTTGGGGAGGTTCTATTATTTCTGTTCGTAAGAGAGAGCCACAGAAGACAAATTCAACCACCCAGGTCATCCTGTTAGCAGCCTGAGACTACAGCCCTCAATGGGAGAAGGGTAAAGTGAGTGAGTGAGTGACTCCAGTATCTTCCAATTTAAAAGTCCTGTGTATGACCTTCCCTACTTTTGGGTCTTTTATTACGTGCAAGGATTTCTTTTAAGTTTTTGTGTTAAATTGTTATTTATTATCTATTTATCTAACCTTTTGTTTGTTTGCATGTATGTCTGTGTACCACATGTGTGCCTGGTGCCCACATAAGTCAGAAGAGGGCGTCAGATCACCTGGGACTGGAGCTAATAGCTGGTTGTGAACTGCCCTGTGGGTGCTGGGACTCGAACCTCGATCCTCTGGAAGAGCAGCCAGTGCTCTTTCCACCCATCTCTCCAGCCCTACTTTAATTTTTTCAAATTAACAAATGATCATGATTTAATTTTAACAGAAGAACATTTTAAGTGGAAAGCAAAATGATCTGGCCTTACTTTTCTATTTCCCATTTTTGGCTCCCATCCTATCTGTTAAATTATCATTTACTTAAAATATTTTTTTCTTCCCTGGTGGCTATCTTTCTCTGTCTGGAACTAATTTATTTTCTATATAGCTATTGCTTGCTTTGTTATTATTAGGTTTTTAAATTTTAAATGAGCTCACAGAATAGTTTCAGCAGCTCCGCTCTGCTCCCCCTATACCTCACTGTGTGCCCCAGCCTTCTCCCCCTGTACCTTTCACCCCAGTACTCGTTTCCACCATCATGTCACATGTGCTCTGTTCCCCCAGTCCCCCTCAGCTTCCTTTCTTCCCATCAAGCTCCACGTTCTACTTTCCTGACGCTGCCCACACTTACTTTACTCTAAATCATGTGCAATAAATGGTTCATTTGAGTTCCTATTACCTGCAACTGAATACATATTTCTTCTGTCTTCACACAAAATAAAATGGGAAGGACAAGACCTCAGGAGACTCACAAAGCACTGAAAGTACATAAGCCACCCAAACTCAGCTGGTTGCCTCGTATGACCAGGTACATTGATTCACCTAAGGTAGATGAAGACCCGGTCTTCTTTCTAAACAAATTTAAAAACTAATATTTAAAAGGTTAGCTTTCAAATTATACTGCTAAGTTTTAGAATTTAGCAAGTGTTTTAAAAACATTAATTAGGCCAGGCAGTGGTGGCACAGGCCTTTAATCCCAGCACTTGGGAGGCAGAGGCAGGAGTATCTCTGTGAGTTCGAGGCCAGCCTGGTCTACAGAACAAGTTCTAGGACAGCCAAGGCTCCACAAAGAAAGCCAAACAAACCATGAATTAGTTTATTATTAATTTCCATTCTTGGAGCTTTGCATGGCTTCTGACCAGTGGCTGAACACTATTCATACCTACTTCTACTGTGACTAGATAGTTCTTAAATTTTTATTTATGTATATATGTATTTACATTTATTTATTTTATTATGCATATATGTGTTTTCATGTAAATGTGTGCCCGTGTGCCAGGTGTGCAGGTGCCTGTGGACTGTAGAAGAATGTGTTGATCCCCTAGAGCTGGAGGTACAGGAAGTTACAAGCTTTCTGGCATGGGTGCTGGGAACTAAACTCAGGTCCTCTGGAAGAGCAACAAGTACTCTTAACTTCTGAGCCATCTCTCTAGCCCCCATGACTAGTTATTTTAAAGAACAAATTGCTAACCACTGTTTTAGACATTGAACACACACAACGCGTGCGCGCGCGCGTGCACACACACACACACACACACACACACACACACATCAGCATTACCACCAAAACAGAAAGTCTAGAAATTTGAAAAACTCAATTCTACATTATCGTTCAGGATGCTGCAATGCTTTTGACACAGGCTTCTCGTAAAGGTTAACAACCTTAGTTTGTTCACCCCTTTGTTGAAGCTCTATTTGTGACTGGCATGAAGCCTTACACAGTCTGTATGTTATACTAGATGCTGTGTGAAGCCCAGGGCGAGAAATGTCTGTCATGAGCAAAGCTCTCTAATGAGGGCCATTTACTCTAAAGGCTTTAATGTGGGGTAGCTGCTGACAGTTGTCTGGAGGAACCCCCACAAATCTCTTTAAGTATGCTGTTATTGGCAATTGTCAAGAAAAGGTAAAGACCTGAGCGTGGAGGGTTGACCCAGAAAGGGAAATAAAATGCAAATGATAGAAATAAAACACACCCTGACCCCAG
>CABHPP010134465.1:10731-37266 GCA_902168425.1 Peromyscus attwateri
CTGTGTTGAGGAAGTGTGTAGCTGCACTGGGGGACGCTAACCCTGACATATTGCCTACACACCAGAGAAAGGTCTCATTGTGCTCAAACCGCTAAGTTACCTAAGGCTCCTTTCTCAGTAGAGAATGGATGTAACTGACTGACTCACATCACTGAGTTTAATTAAGCCACTCAACACCGCTCTGCAGAAGCCGAAAATGAAATTTACTGGGGGAAAATATACATTTGGATAAGCTTTACATAAGTTTTTTGTTTTTTGAGTCTCATGCTTAGTGTCAAATGCAGGGCTGTCATTTATAATTGTGTTTTTGTGCACTGAACAAAGTTACCTAGGCAAGTGATGGGGTTGTGATCAAAGCCATACTGCATTTGCTGAACCAAAACCGTGGCTAAGTGATGTGTTTGTAAGGAATGAGGGGAGCTATCTCTCTCTCTGTATCTCTATCTGTCTATCTATCTATCTATCTATCTATCTATCTATCTATCTATCTATCATCTATCTAGATATCTAGATATCTATCTACCCACCCATCCACCGACCCACACCCATCCACACCCACTTACCCACCCACCCATCCATCCATCCATCCATCCATCCATCCATCCTATCTTTAAACCTTGTGCTGTCTCTTGTCTCTTGGTAGTGAATGAGGGAGGCATCTTTTACTAATTCACCACACGTCGGCAGTGCTCTATCCAATGTGTTTACCTACAGTGTACACTTTTTCTATAGTTGGCACAGAACCAACATAAGCTAGCTGCTGCCTAGTTTAAAAGGCATGACATTCTGCTCCCAACATTTGTCCAGAGCAAAAGGGTAAAATGATGGGTTACTTTATGCTTTGACAACTTTTATTATTTGTTTTTCTCATCACTATGACAACATACCAGACAAAGAACAACTTAAGGAAGGGCTTATTTCGGCTTACAGTTTGAGGTACAGTCCAGACGGCAAGGAAGATACAGCGTCAGGGGCATGAGGTAGCTGGTTACGTGGTGTCCACAGTCAGGAAGCAGAGAGAGAAGGAAGCAATGTTCAACTCACATTAGCCTTTTTGTTCAGCCTGGGTTTCCAGCCTATTGGATGGTGCTGCTCACATTTATTTAGGATGGGCCTTCCCACATGAGTTAAACCTCCCAAGTGCCTCTCAGACATGCTCTCACTAAGACCTCACACTGGAGTGAACAAGAGGAGAGGAGATTTTATATGAAATGTGTTCATATTGGGTCCAGGCTTGTCGTACACAGCGTTTATTGTATTGAGGTGCATTCCTTTGATTCCTAGTTTCTTCGGGCCGTTTATCCCAAAGGGATGTTGAACTTTGTTGAAGGCCTTTTCTGTATCAGTTGAGATGATCACATGACCACCTGTCCTTAAGTCTATTTATGTGCTTAATTATACATATGGATTTCCTAATGGAGTTACATTGTATTTATTTATTTATTTATTTATTTATTTATTTATTTTTTAAAGTTTTTTTTTAATTTTATTTTTTATTTTTTATTTTATTTTATTTTTTTAAGTCATTTTATTTTATTTTATTTTTTTTGGTACACATTTCTTTATTTCAGGATTTGACACAATAAAAGAAAAAAATGCCAACATATTTCAGACAATATACTAGAAACAATAAATAAAACAGCTCAAAAAATCAGATATTCCCTTTAAGTGCTATGTCCTTTCAATTTCTCTAAATCAGATTCAGCTTTCCATGGCAAACAATAACTATACATTTGGTAAATTATGTTGATAAATACACAAGGCAGGTATATATTTCCACAGTATCTTTGTTTTTCACAGTTACCAAAAATAAAAATTGCGTTCAACTCATACATGTATAAACACTCTGATTTCTCACGGCGTGGGTCTGAAAGTGGGAGCACAAAGTCTTTTAACAATCTGGAATTCAGATTTCTGTCTTCAGAAAGATGTCTTCGACATTTTTTTATTACAGCAAAGCTAACTAATACAGAAATTGATCCTAGGAGGAGAATGATATGTAATCAAAACCCTAAAAGATGCAGCAGTACCTCTGACCAGTGTGTAATAACTGTTAACTAAAAACAGGAAAGGGGGCATTTTATAATGTAGTTAAACATTAGAGGAGAGAGAGAGAGAGAGAGAGAGAGAGAGAGAGAGAGAGAGAGAGAGAGAGAGAATAAAAAATACAATTACTAGAGCTGCCATTGATAAGTGAGTGCTTCAGCCCCTGGCTCCTCAGCTTCCTGAGAAGTCTACTCCTGCTCTTTTGCTTTTGAGCCTCTCTGTATCTTGAGTATATAATTTATGCTTTAGTCCACGTTCAGACCTCAGACAAGCTCTCAGGAAGCCCTGGTCTTTACGAAATTCTTACTGTTCATGGACTTGGGCCTGTGGACCAGAGAGTCATCTCATTGTGATCATGTGGATGGTGACAGCTTGTCTTGCGGACCCTTTTCATTTCTCTGTCCTTCCTCACAGAGGGTTATGGGACTTTCAGTAATCATCATCACCCCACGTTACTGCCCCAGGAGGGGCTTATTTTGTTTCCCTCAGCAATGACCACCCTGAGGAGAACGGACCAGAGACTCTTCAATTGGAAGAGGAAATTTAGTCCCAGCACTCGCGCAGTCCGCGGTTCTGAAGCAGCCAGGGGCTCGGGAAAACTTTCATTGAAAACTGGGAAGATGTGGGCCTGGAGGATGTTGACATGAGGAAGCTGAATGTAGACTGAGTAGGGATGGGGAACATTATGTGGTTGGATTGAAAGCCAATTTTGCTTTCTCTGGTTAAGCCTGAGTTGGTAGCAAGGGTAAAAAATAAGGAGGCTGGAGTCATTAATGGAGTCCTGACTGTTCAGAGCTAATTGCTGCAGAGGCCGTGGTGGTCTGGCCTCCTGGACTGCTTTCTTCAGAGGCCGTGAGTCTGAGTTCTTTTCACAGATCTAGACATCAGCGACATGTACACCCAATCATTCTTCTTTTTTGATTTGTTGATATGGATTCACATTGGGCCTTCTTTGGTTCCTTGGACATGAGGTGACATCCTACATGTCATTGCTGAATGAAGGTTTTAGAACCTTTATATGTTTCCATGACAATGGAATGTCCCATATAAGGCTTCACCGTCACCTTGGGCCACAGAGAGTGAAGAGCCGTTGCTGAAGACAAACCTGCAGCCGACCAGCACCCACGTGAGATGCCAGTTACAGCGTGAGTTTCAGTTGGAGGCTGTTAGCCCTGAGCTCCTCTTTTCCACAGTAATGACAGCTCATACAGCTATCCTCTGACTCAAGGTAGTGAGATTCTGAGAAGGGGCCGACTCTGCTTCAGAGAAACTCTATGGATTCAAATTGAGTTTCCTACACATCAAGTAATCCTGTCAACTTGATTGGATCAAGAAGGGTACAGAAGATAAGAAAGCATACCTCTGGTTGTGTCAGGCAGGACATTTCCAAGAGGACTGACTAGGGGTGACCTACCCTCAATTCAGAAGGCACCATCTGTATCTGGGGGCCCAGTTGGAAAAAAGAGGAAGTGCTCAGAGGGACTGAATTAAAATAAATGATTTCTAAGTTTTTTTAATCAATTATTTGCCACAGTGATGAAAAACCAATACAATGAGAAATACTGTATCTGTGTCAATGAGTAAGAACAGTAATATTGATATTGTAATTGATATATGCACCTAGGTGATTTTAAAGTGAAATGAAAAAAGTATTATGCACTAGAATTCCTCTTAAGAAGGAAAGTTGTTTTGTTAGAGCAATATCCTGGTTACTGAACGGGGAACAATGTAGGCCACACTGCTCTTAAGTTCCTGCAGGTCTCCTTTGCCCTACTGATTACTGAACAGGGGACAATGTAGGCCACACTGCTCTTAAGTTTGTGCAGGTCTCCTCTGTCCACATTGATGGACCAGCTTGACCCCATTTAAGACTAGAAGCCATCTTCCTACAAGGCCAAAATGAGTTCCTTCCTGTTTTCTGTGAACTTGAATTTGACCAGGTCTTGACCCATCTTCTGGAATTTGATATGTCCCACACCCCATCCCTGACCTCCACCCTGAGGATAAGATGTTCAGACATGTTCCTATGTAACCAAAATTCTTCTGGAAAGCCCCCAACCCTTGAAGAACCCCTAGTCTTGCAGTTTTGGGGATATATAAACCCCACTGTCTCCTATGTTTCCTGCTATTCTCTCAAACCCCACTTTAGGGAGACAGCCCTGTCTGGCAGGAAATAAAGCTTGCATAATTCAACTAAAAGAATTTGGGCTGGGCAGTGGTGGTGCACACCTTTAATCCCAGCACTGGGGAGGCAGAGCCAGGCAGATCTCTGTGAGTTCAAGGCCAGCTGGTCTACAGAGCCAGATCCAGGACAGGCACCAAAACTACACAGAGAAACCCTGTCTTGAAAAACAAAAAACAAAAAACAAAAAACAAACAAACAAAAAAAAAGAATTTAGGTAACAGTCTTTACTCTCTTTTGGTGCGATTAACAATTGGGGAGACCCCAGTGAGATCAAGACTGCAACCCAAATTCTAAAACTGGACCTTCACTCTGGGACTCCTAGACTGGAATATTGCCTCAGGAGGCACTGTGCTCCTTGAAGATGTTCCAAGGCATGATTTCAGTTGGTGGGTTGTTAGAGCAAACTGCCACACCAAAAAGAAACCAGCAGACACATGTCTGAGGAAGCCTCCATTGATAATGTTGGTTAAATGGCGCGCTGCTCATGGCTGGCCACCACCCGTGGCAGCCATGCCGGTGGAGGAGAGTGCTGATCGGAGGAATCACAGGCCGTGGTTACCTTTTTAGAACTTTATTGGGAGTGGGGGAGAGAGAGAGGACAGACGGAAGGAGAGAGCAGAAAGGAAAGCGAGGGACGCACAGAGGGTCCACCCGCTTTTTAGGTTGGGATGCCGTCGCAGGCTGATGATGTAATTAAGGACCGAATCCTTATATCCCAGACTTTCGCTTATTATAAAAAAGCAGGTAGATGGGAATAGGGGCGTTGTTCCTCTCAAAAACTGCTTCCAGCTGACAATTGGACGTCGGTTAGCTCTTGGAGGAGTCTTCCGAGGTAGACAGGCATTGTGGGATGCTATCTGTCATCCGTTCGCTCTGGAGACATGTATCCCTCTTGGCTGTGGCTGGGAACTTTCTGTTTGACAAGATGCTGGTGACACAGAAAAAAAACTTAGAGAGATAAAAGAATCATTATTATTTTATGCTGACATTTATCTGAGGTAGATCTGGCCTGTCCCTATGGATTTTGAAACATGTTAAGCTTTATCAGAGACAGATTATTTTAAAGCACCTGTTCCTTTATTAGTTTGGCATCCAGGAGACAGGTGATCAATTGTTAAAAGCATCTTACAGTAATAATAGATGTTTACATTAAAGTCTTTATTGTAGTGCCCAGACGCTTTTGGGTCTGGGGGTATAAATACCTTTTAGCTGTTACCGTTTTTTTACTTGATGATGTCTGGACTCCAGCTCTGTGGTGGTCCTGTACCATTAGCTGAACAGTGAGTTAGAACAGGGAACTGGGAAGAGAAAAGCTTGTGGTGCATGAGAATTTATTTATTTATTTTTTTTGGAATTATGGACAAGGCAAAGATCAGGGCCCTGTCTGTTTGCACGTGAGAAACACAGGCAGTGGATCTGGAGTGAAGCAATGAGCTCTTATTTTAGGTGGAAATCTTTTTTCATTAAGTAACTCTGAAAGTGCAATTAAATCTGGTGAGGTGGGTAAGGCTGTCCTCTGTACCCAACAATAAAGGAGAGCCACGAGCAGTGCGCTGTTTAACCAACAGATAAGTCATAGAAAGCGGCTCCTTCTGTGACATCTGGTACTGTTTCTGCTGGGATCCTATCAGGGGGCAGAAAGGGACCTGACATAGTACACGAACTCCTGTCCAGATCACAAGCAAGGTGCTGCACTGCCCACCTGGTTTTTTGGCACCTGGTTCTTGGTCTCCTATGGTTTATTATTCTATGTTTTGTTTGTTTCCTGTCCAGGACACTAGTGAATAGTCACTCTGCTAGCCTGGTTCTTGGATGCTGGGAACTGAGATGGAAATTGGTCAAACCCAGTTAAATGTATGAATGAAGGCGGCTACCTCATGTTTTGTTTTTGACCAGTCTTTTTATGTCAAAGTTCTGTGTTCTGTTCTCTCTCTCTCTCTCTCTCTCTCTCTCTCTCTCTCTCTCTTTCTGTGTCAGTCTCTTTAAATCTGCTAGCACCACCTGACACTGCTCTGGCTGTTGCAGGCAACTGAAAACTTCTGCATTGCTTTTCCCCCTCGGTCTGTGCTAGATGCTGGCTGGGAGAAAATGCCTGGCAGAAAACCCATGGTGGGCCATGGAAAGTGCTCAAGGACTGCAAGGCCATGGAAAAGGGGTGCGGATGGGGACCCTGAACAGGAAAGTTGACAGGCACTGCTGCTGCAATGTCTCCCATCACCACTGGTCAATAGACTCAATTTTCAGATATGGATAATACTGAAATATTGTTTTATGCTGTTCTGCTTTATTGGCTCTAGAGTTGGGCTCCCCATTACCTAGACCTAAACATGCTTATTTAAAAGTTTCCTCTCTGTCCTATGACAGGTGAGGGACCTGATTTTGTGGCAGAAAGAAAGACAACAAAACAAACAAAAAAATTGACTATTGATTTCACTTGACTTTCTGAGACTTTTGCTAAAATATGAACCTTATCTCAAGATCTCTAAAACTATTATCTGAGCTTTCTATATCTCAAGATTTATAAATTTATTGGATATGGTTTAAGATATATAAAGACTATAATAATTAAAGATGTAAATAAAAGCTCTTAATAATTTTATTTCTTAATCAAGGTAACTTAAGTGAAGTTTTGCTTACTATGGTTAATAACTATTTGCTCTTAAAAAGAAACTAACAGGTCTTCTGCATGTCAACCTTATGGCAAATATCATGGATTGAAGGAAATGTTTAACCTTAAATGTCGTCAATTCATTGAGTCTGCATTTATTAAACCAGGGATGCTGTCATTTGATATATGCAAAAATTCTTCTAATAATTTTGCCAATTCTAGTTTACATTGTAAGTAGAGGACTAAGCCTAAAAAATCCATTAAAAAATCAAGACAAAAATGCGAATAGGAAAACCAAATAACAGAAGAGATTAAAAAAAAAAAACTCTCTCATGGGGGAAAAATCACCCATACCACTGGCTTAGGGCTGCTTTTCTCTTTGACTAGATTTTGATGCCAACTTGGCAGTCACTAGAAGGGACCAGCATCTCTAGTTGGGTCTTCTGATTAAAATATAACTCAGAAGGACCAGCAGAGGCTTAATGTCATGACATAGGATCTGGCTAGGGTTTTAGACAAAGATGACAAAAATCTATATTATTCTAGAATCTAGGATTCTAGCAACTAGAAGAAAAATTCAAACCAAGAGGGTTAGCTACACCCATGAAAACACAGGAAGTAAATAATCTCATACCAACAAAATCAAAATAAGGGAAATACACACACACCACCAGCACCAGCACCAGCACCACCACCACCACCACCAAAATAACAGGTATTAACACTCATTGGTCATTGATGACATCAACTCCCCAGTAAAAAGGTACAGATTAGCCTTTGCAAAAAAAAAAAATCTGTTCTTCTTTTGCATCTAAAAAACACACCTCAACATCAAAAAGACACTACCTCAGAGTAAAAGGTTGGGAAAAGATTTTGCCAAGCAAAAATGGACCTAAGAAGCAAGCTGGTCTAGCCATTTTAATATCTAACAAAATAGACTTCAAAAACAAAATCAAAAGAGATAGGGAAGGAAACTATATATTCATCAAAGGAAAAGCCCACTAAGATGACATTTCAATTCTTAACATCTCTGCCCCAAACATAAGGACAGACACCCTTTTTTTTCTCTGTATAACAGTCCTGGCTGTCCTGGAACTCACTCTGTAGACCAGGCTGGCCTCGAACTCACAGAGATCCAGTCTACCTCTGCCTCCCAAGTGCTGGGATTAAAGGTGAGCACCACCACCACCCAGCAAGGGCAGGCACTTTTATAAAAGAAATACTATTACAGCTTAAGTCACAATAGACCCTCACACACTGATAGTGGGAGACTTCAACATTTCACTCTCACCATGGACAGGTCATCCAGACAAAAACTAAACAGAGAAATACTGGAGCTAAGGGATGTTATAAACCAAATGGACCTAACAGATATTTATGTAACATTCCACCCAAACACAAAAGAATATACATTCTTCTCTGTACTTCATGGAACTTTCTCCAAAACTGACCACATACTCAGACACAAAGCAAGTCTCATTAGATACAAGAAAATTGAAATAACTGTAGCTGGAATTTTTTCTCCGGGTCCCGCCAAGCCCCGGCAGTCCGACAGCCCACTTATAAAATAAACACACAGACGCTTATATTATTTACAAACTGTATGGCAGGCTTCTTTCTAACTGTTCTTATATCTTAAATTAACCCATTTCTATTAATCTATAAGTTGCCATGTGGCTCGTGGCTTACTGGTATCTTAACATTTGCTTCTCATCGTGGCGGCTGGCAGTATCTCTGTCTGAGCTGTCCTCCTCTCAGAATTCTCCTCTCTCCTTGTCCTGCCTATACTTCCTGCCTGGCTACTGGCCAATCAGTGTTTTGTTTATTAATCAACCAGAGTAACACATTTAACATACAGAACATCCCACAGTACTTCCCCTTTTCTTTTTTTCAAAAAGGAAGGTTTTAACATTCACATAGTAAAATTACAGATAACAAAACAATTATCAAACAAGAATTACAGTTACACTATCTAATCTATTTATAATATCTAGTCTATTTGTATTTGGAAAAATTAAAGAAGATATCCTATCTATCCTATATTTGTTAGTCTAAGGTTTCATATCTAACTTATCTTTTATCATAACTAAGGAAAATTGTAGCTATCTAGCTTCAACTACATCAAAGACCTCAGAAGGATATAATATTACCTGAGAAACAGGAAAAGGATGCAAGCAACTTTTGAGAGACTTGCAAGAGTAGACAGAGACAGCTGGCAGCCTGGACAGTCATCCAAAGTTCCTTTGTAAAGTTGGGGCATCTGTCTTCAGCCCACAGGCCTAGAGTCTCTCAGTCACTTTTCTCAGTGTCCTGTAGAATGTCTGGCTGTTTCCTCTGCGAAGCAGGAACTTGAAGGACCATTTCACCAAGCAAAGTTCAGTGGTCACCTTTCTATGGGTCCTGCATGTCCAACTGATCAAGCAGTCCAGGCAAGAACAGTTTCTTGCCCAAATGGCTATTTTTGCCAAGGCAAAGATAAACTCCATATGGAGTGTCTTTGATGCCCATCCTCCTCTCTGAAGTAAATCGGTGCTGCCAGGAGCAGACATGTCTCACTGTCCAGACAAGTGTAAATTTTTAAAAATATTTAAATGCCATATTCTGTAGGTCTTTGAAGTGTTTGAAGATTACCTATTTATCTGAAATATATCTATGTATGGCTAGAAAATTTAACTAACATGCTACAAGTTTGACTATCATAGAAGACTAATTATTAATTTATTTCTTAATTATCCATTACAATTTTAAATGTGCTGTACAAACATAATACCTTAAACAAGAGTAGAAATATACACACAGTATAACAAAATTAACTTTAAATTTGTATCAATAAACTAAAATCTATACCAGTGTAAAATATTTCAAACAAGTTGCTGCACTTTAAAAGTAGGTTCAACAATCTACCCTTTTATCCTATCATATCTATATCCTATATATCTATATCATATCCCCCTTTCATCTTTTAGAAAGATATTGTATTTACAATTAACCTGCTTTAAATAAAAATATTGGTTTTTCTCTGTCCCATACCAGAGGACTCTTCTGATTTGGGACACAAGAATCTCTTAACCTTTTATTTTAGCAATATGCTTGGGTTTAGAAAAGGAGTGAGCCAATTCCATCTCCAAAGCCAGCTTGGTATATTTGGGAATTTACAGCCATCATGGAGACACACACCTTTAATCTCAATACCAACCATAGAAGACCTGGAGGTCTGTATAGACAGGCAGTGACGAGGAGGTCATGTGGTTGGGTTTACAACCAATGAGAAGGCAGAACAGAAAGTCAATAAAAGGACAGACACACAGGAAGTAGCTCTCTTTACCTGAGGGGAAGGATGACAGTGGCAGCGAAGGATAGGAAAGGGTTTTTAGTATCAGCTCTTAGTTACTGCTCTGACCTCTTGGGCTTTTAACTCTGCATTTGGCTCTGTGCTTCTTATTTAATAAGACCCTTACACCTACAAATAACCCCTTGCATCCTGTCAGACAACCACTGATTAAAGCTGAATACCTACAACAGCAGAAACAACAAAAAGCTTACAAACTCATGGAAGCTGAACAACACCCTAATGAATGAAAAATGGTTCAAGACAGAAATAAAGAAACCAAAGGCTTTATAGAATTAAATTAACATGAATACACTGCATGCTTCATGTTTATGGGACAAACTTATGGGACACAATGAATTGGTCTTAAGAGTAAAGTTCATAGCACTAAGTGCTTACATTTAAAAAAAATTGGAGAAATCTCATACTAGTGACTTACCAGCACACCTAAAAGCTCTAGAACAAAAAGAAGTAACACACCCAAGAGGAGTAGATGGGCAGGAAATAATCTAACTTGGGGCTAAAATCAATAAAATAGAAACAAAGAGAACAATACAAAGAATGAATGAAACAAAGAGTTGGTTCTTTGGGAAAATTAGCAAGATATACAAACTCATATCCAAACTAACCAAAAGGCAGACAGAGAATATCTAAATTAATAAAATCAGAAATAAAAAGAGAGACATAACTACAGCCACTGAGAAAATCATAAGGACATACTTTAAAAACTGTATTCCAATAAATTGGAAAATCTAAAAGAAATGGATAATCTTCTTGATAGATACTACTTACCAAAGATCAGATAAGAAATTTAAACAGACCTATAACCCATGGTGAAATAGAGGTTATCATGAAAAGTCTCTCAATCAAAGAAGTCCAGGATCAGACAGTTTTAGTGCAGAATTCTAACAGACTTTCAAAGAGGAGGTAATGCCAATACTCCTTAAATTATTCCACAAAATAGAAAAAGAAGGAACATTGCCAAACTCCTTTTATGAGGCCACAGTTACTCTGATACCCAAATCACATAAAGACTCAAGAAAGAGAATTACAGACCAATTTTCCTTATGAACATAGATACAAAAATATTCACTAAAATACTTCCAAACCAAACACTAGAAAATATCAAAAAGATCATCTACCATGACCAAGTAGGCTTCATCCCAGAGATGCAGGGATGAAGAAACTCACAGTGATTCCAATAAAATCAGGAACAAGACTAGGCTGTCCACTCTCTCCATATCTATTCAATATAGTACTCGAAGTTCTAGCTAGAGAATTAAGACACCTGAAAGAGATCAAGGGGATAAAAATTGGAAATAAGTCAAAGTATCATTATTTGCACATGATATTCTAGCATACATAAGTAATCATAAAAAACTCTGCTGAGGAACTCTTACAGTTGATAAACACTTTCAGCAAAGTATCTAGATACAAGATTAACTCACAAAAATTGGTAGCCCTCCTATATACAACAGACAAATAGATTGGCAAAGAAATCAGGGAAACAACACCTTCAAGTAGCCTCAAATAATATAAAATATATTGGGGTAATTCTAACCAAGCAAGTGAAAGACTTGTATGAGAAAATCTTCAAGTCTTTAAAGAAAGAAATTGAAGAAGATATCAGATGATGGAAAGATTTCCCATGCTCATGGATCAGTAGGATTCATCTACAGATTCAGTGAAATCCACATAAAAATTCCTACACAATTCTTGACAGGCCTTGAAAAGGCAATATTCAATTTCACATGGAAAAACAAAAAACCTAGGATAACTAAAAAATCCTGAACAATAAAAGAACTTCTGGAGGTATCACCATCCCTGATTTCAAGTTGTACTACTGAGCTATAGTAATAAAAATCCCTTGGTATTAGCAGAAAAACAGACAGTTGGATCAATGTAATTGAATCAAAGACTCATACATAAATCCACACACCTATGGACACCTAATTTTTGATAAATAAACCAGAAATACTCAATGGAAAAATGACAGCATCTTCAACAAATGGCGCTGGTCAAACTGGATATCTGCAAGTAGACAAATGCAAATAGATATATATTTAACACCCTGCACAAAACTCAAGTCCAAGTGCATCAAAGACCTCAACATAAAACCAGACACACTGAACCTGATAGAAGAGAAAGTGGGGAGTAGCCTTGAATGCATTGGCACAGGAGACCACTTCCTGAACAAAACGCCAATAGCACAGGCACTAAGACTGACAATAATTAAGACCTCATGAAACTGAAAAGTTTCTGTATGGAAACTTTTCACTATGCAAATTAATATGGCAGTTCCTCAGAAAATTGGAATTGATCTATCTCAAGATCCAGCTATACCACTTTTGGACATATACCCAAATGATACTCCACCCTACCGCAAGGACACTTGCTCAACTATGTTCATAGCAGCTTTATTCATAATAGAAAGAAACTGTAAACAACTTAGATGTCTCTCAGCAGAAGAATGGATAGAGAAAATGCGATACATTTACACAATGGAGTGTTACTCAGTTGTTAGATAAAAAAATGACATCATGAAATTTGCAGGCAAATGAATAGAACTAGAAAAATTCATCCTGAGTAAGGTAGCCTTGACCTGGAAAGACAAACATGGTATGTACTCACTTATAAGTGGATATTAGCTGTTAAGTAAATGATAATCATGCTACAATCCACAGACCCAGAGAGACGAAGTAACAAGGAGGAATCTAGGGGATGCATGGATCTCCCTGGGAAGGGGAAATAGAATAGATTTTGTGTGTGGACTGGGACAGGTGAGAATGGGAACAGGAGGAATCAGGTTGGAGAGGGAGGTACAGAAGGAGAGAGTATGTGAAAGACAATTTGTAATTGGGGGGCACTTGGAGAGCTATGTGGGAACCTATGCAGTGGAAACTTTCTGGAGTCTATGAGGGTGATGCTAGTGAGGACTCAGGAATGGAGGATATGGAGCCTTTACTGTTTCATCTTGTACAGCCAGGCAAGGCTTCCAGTGGTGCGACATCAACCTGGCCACAAAACCCTTGACCCTTGACAATCTGTCCTGCCTACAAGATGCACTGGGGCAATGGTGGGGCAGAACTTATGGGAGTGGCCAACCAATGACTGGTCTAACTTGAGACCCACACTATGAGACAGCCCATGCCTGACACTGCCTGGATGACCAGAATCTGGAGGCTGGACAGCCCAGAGACCTAAAGTAGAACCAAACATACTTGGGAAAAAAAGAAAGAATGAAAAAAATCAATGAAATGATTCCTAATGATGTTTTGCTATACTCACAGATCAGTACCTTGTCCAGTAGTCATCAGAGAGACTACCAATGGGAGCTAATTGCAGCAGATGCAGAGACCCACAGCCAAACAGTAGGCAGAGAGAGAGAGCCCAGGTTGGAAGTCTCTATCAGGTTCCTCCCTTCAGAGCTTGGGAAACACAATGGAAGTGGGTGAGGAGGAATTGTGGGAACCAGGGTGGTAGAGGACACCAAGAGAGCATGGCCCCTTGGAATCAACTAAGCAGGGGTCATGGGGTGCTCACAGACTGAAGTGGCAATCCCTAGAACCTGCATGGGTCTGTGCTAGGTCCTCTGCATATATGTTATGGTTGTTTGTAGTGGGTAGCCATTCCAGCTTTGATCTGGAAGTTCCAACCCCCATTGAGGCTTCGGTAACTGTCATGCCTACAAGGCAGGGCTGAGAGAGGACCCTGGAGACCCGCGATCCAGATGCGCCAGCTCTCTTGGTTCCTGGACCCTGGACACTGGAGGTTAACTGAGCAGAGTTCTCCAGAGAAAACCGCCGGACTGTGCTACACCTTTCTCAGACCCTGTAACCTATGCCTTCACTTGTAAGTTACCCCACAACATAAACCTCCCTTTTAACTATGTGGAGTGGCCTTAATAATTTCACCAATAGTTGTTGGCTTTGTATTTTAGGGCAGACTCTAGACATTGGTGATATCTCTGACTCTTTTGCCTTAGGACCCCTTTCTTCCTACTGGGCTGTCTCGACCAGCCTTGATGTGAGGGTTTGTGCCTGGTCTTATTGTGCTGTGTTGGGTTGATGTCCCTGGGAGGCCTGGTCTTTCTGGGGGATGAAGGAGGAGTTGGAGTGGGTTTGGTTGGGAGGAGAGGTGGAGAGATCTGGGAGGAGTGGAGGAAGGGGAATCTGCTGTTGAGATGTATTATATGAGAGAAGAATAAATAAAAATAAAAAAGAAAATAACTAATACACTTTGTCTTAGGGTTTCTCTTCCTGAGAAGAGACACCATGACCATGGCAACTCTTATAAAGGAATACATTTCATTTGAGCTGTCTTACAGTTCAGAGGTTTAGTCCATTGTGATCATGGTCAGAAATATGGAGGCATAAAGGCAGACATGGTGCTGGAAAGGTAGCCAAGAGTTTTACATCTGGAAGAAAGAGTAACACTGGGCCTGGCTTGATCAACTGAAAACTCAAAGCCCACCCCCATTATTTTTTAATATGCATGAGCATTTGCCTGTATGTGTACTATGTGTGCACAGTACCCATGGAGGCCAGAAGAAGACATCATATGCTCTGGAGATGGAGTTTCCAATGGTTGTGAGTGCCCACGTGGGTGCTAGAAACTGAAGAGGGTCCTTTTCAAGAGCAGTAAGTTCTCCTAACCACAGACTCTGCCATCTCTTTAGCCCCATTTACATTAGTTTTGAAACAGATTTCCCCACTGAACCTGGAGGTCATTGATTCAGTTAGGATGCTGGGCCAGAAAGTCACAGGGGTCCTCCAGTCCTTCCTCAATGTTGAGCTTGTGTGCAGTTTTACTCAGCTTTTCCTGGAGGTGCTGGGACTCAAACTCAGGTCCTTCTGCTTGTGTGGCAAGCACTTTACCAGCAGAGTGATATCCCCATCACCACTTGGTTTTTAGAGACAGGTGTCCCACTGGCTTGGGACTCATTAGTCGGCTAGGCTGGCCAGCAAACCCCAGAGATCCACCTGACTTTGCTTCTCCAGCACTGAGATTACAAAGGCATGCTTGACTTTTGAACATGGGTTCTCATACTTGAAACAACAAGCATTTTAGGCTTAGTTATTTCTCCAGCCCAGAGAACAGGGGTGAAGTCCTAGTCTCACCTTTTCTAAACATCCTACTCTTTCTTCTCTGCTTGTCTGGTCTATATTTAAACAGTGGACAAACAGGTTAGCAGGAAGGTGAAATTGCAGGACCAACTGGGTATGTGCAAACAAATACACATACACTTTTAGTACAGAAGGAAAGTACTAAAAGTGTAATTACTCCTTTAATCCTGAAGAGAATTGTCATTAGATAGGAGTTTAAAAAAATAAATGTCTTATGCTCTTTAATGTGATCTCCTGTATCCTGTGCAGGGACTCTCTCTCTCTCTCTCTCTCTCTCTCTCTCTCTCTCTCTCTCTCTCTCTCTCTCTGTATTGCTGGATTATAGCATGAACTCATATGTAATTTCACTGGGTACTCTCAGGAAAACCCAAATGGCATCTAATTTTACACTTGTGCTACAAGTGAATGAAGGAGCCTATCTTTTCCACACACAATAAAAGAGGGTTTCAAGTACTAGGATTGCAGCTCAGAGGAAGAGTGCATGCCTAGATGTGCAAGCCCTGGTTTGAGATCAGCACCTCCCCACAAAGTAGGGGTGAAAATCTACTCATCTACTTTTTGAATTATGTGTAATCATTACTTATTAGCTAGTTTAAACTAGAGATTATTAAAACAAAAAATGAAACCAATTTTATCAAGGCAAGTCAGAGTCCAAATGTAATATTTATTTAATACTGTGAAACCTGTGACACCTCCTAATATATGTGTTTGTTCTAGCTGTATTCCATGATGTTCACAATTAAGAGTTTGCCTGTCCAGGGAGCCAAACCAAATGTTAAGAAGAACATTGAAGAATTTGCCTTACTTGATGTCATGGTTCAAAGAAATGAAGACAGTGCAGTACTGCTAAATACAGAATAATGGACTAGACTAGACTAGATGACTCAGAAAACACTATTGAATATAAAAAAGCCAGAAATAAGGTGAAGTAATATTAAACCTGTGTCACAAAATGGCTAAGATGTGCAGACAGCTTATATTCATCAGCAGAGAAATTAGTAAAAGGATTGTGGCATGTGTACAAAATAAAATATAAATGAAATTAGCACAATGCTAAAGGTGAGAAAGACATTCATGCATGAGCTTACATGTTTTTGAAATCTATTTTTGCTTTGTTTTGTATTCAGTAGGTAGCCTAGATGACTTCAAACTCCTAAAAGTTTTCTGGCTTCAGCCTTCCAAGTGTTGGGATTATAGACATGCATCATTGCATTTGGATTATATTTGTAGTTTCAAAAACAGACAAAAACTAATAAACCCCAATACATGTAAACATTAGGTAGATTATCAGGAGCAAGAGGTAGGGGAAAGAGGGAGATGTCAGTTAAAGGGCATAAGAATTCAGGTGTGAATCACCCTAGAAATAGAATATATGCCATGCAGAATATCATCCTGATGTTGTATTGTATACTGAAGATTTTCTCAGAAGATTTTAGATGCTTCAGTCACAAAAAGGAAAAAAAAGAGATGACTATGGAAGATATAGTAATCATTTCACAGTGCACATTAAAATAGCATTTTTATATTGAAATATAGACAATCAAAATTAAAAATTAATGGGTTAAGTGCAAGTGACTTAACAAACTACCAAAATAATTGCATTTTCATGTTAAAAAAATCAGTTACATGAGTTATATGTGTATCGTAGTTAGGGTTTCTATTGCTGTGATAAAATGCCATGATCAAATGTAAACAGAGGCTTCTCTCTGTCCCACTTCATCCTGCAGCCACTTCCAAATAACCACCCAGAGGCATGTATTAATTATAATAACTGGCCAGTAGCTATTACTAACTAGCTCTTACATTTAAATTAACCCATAATTCTTATCTATGTTTAGCCATGTGGCTTGGTACCTTTTCTCAGTACAGCATTCTCATCTTGCTTCCTCTGCATCTGGCTGGTGACCCTGACTCTGCCCTTCCTTCTCTGTGTATCTCTGTTTGGCTTTCCCGCCTAGCTTTATTCTGCCTAGCTATAGGCCAAGTCAGCGTTTATCATCAACCAATGAGAGTAACACATATCCACAGTGCACAGAAGGATCCTCCCACAGCAATCAAAAGAAAGCTGGGGAGGAAAAGAGTTTTTTTTTGGCTTACTGCCATATCACAGTCCATCACTGAAAGAGGTCAGGGCAGGAACTCAAACAGGGCAGGAACCTGGAGGCAGAAGCTGATGTAGATACCATGGAGGGATGCTTCTTACTGGCTTGCTCAGCCTGCTTTCTTATAGAACCCAGACCACCAGCCCAGGGATGGCACTACCACAATGGGCTGGACCCTCCCACATCAATCACTAATTAAGAAAATGCCTTACCTCTGCTGACTCCCCATGGGAGGCCTTACCTTCTTGTAGGGGGGAGTAGAGGGTGGGTGGGTGGAGGAAGGTTGGAGGGGTGGGAAGAGGGAAGAGGGGAATCTGTGATTTGTATATAAAATGAATAATAAAATTTCTTAATTAAAAAAAATGCCTTACAGGCTTGCCTACAGCTAGATCTCATGGAAGCATTTTTCGCAGTTGAGTCTCCCTCTTCTCCAATGACTCTAGTTTGTGTCAGGTTGACATAAAACTAGCCAGCATAATATATGCCATGGCTAGCAGAGTAATGATCCATGTAAGACAAGAAGGAAATCTGGTTAACATGACTCAGCAGACCATGTTGGTTCAAACTTCTAGAGTCCATGACACTGGCAGTTTATTTTAGGGATATTTAAGTACAGTACCATTTAGAAAAATGTTTCCTGGTGTAATACATTTCCCTATGCACAAGGAGGCATAATTACATTGACACTCTCCTCAAAGTACATGTCACTTCTTCCATGAAGATGGGTTCTATAGATAGGCTGCATGTGTTATTGTAAGGGCCTAGAGAAGGAGCTGGTGTGGTCTTAGTCACCCAGGTAGTGCAGAGGTCATTTAGGCTATTAACTCTCTCTTGTTCTGTTTGTGGGAGCCTGTGAAAGCCCTTGGCCATACTGTAGTGCAGAGGTCAGCTAGGCTATTAACCACCACCATCATCAGCCTTCTGGGTGGAAAGCAGGTTATACATCTCTTCCTTGAAGAGACAACCCTGTGTTCACCATTCCTGGGTTTCCCAGTGCTTATCTCTGAGCACAAGGACTCCAGTGCTCCCAATATCAGATTTATTACAAAGTTAAAAATAAAAACATTTCTGAGTTTTTAAAGAAGACATAAGATAATACTTTTATGTCATATAAGGAAAGAATTATTAGATAAGATACAAAAAGCATGGAAAATAAAGGCAATGATAGATATATAACTTTTTCACTGTAACAAAATATTTGTATAGCAAAAATAGTTTTAGCAAAGGTAAAAAGACATACCACTATCTACAAGAAATGCACAGTTGCTAATATTTAGCATTCAGAAATAATAAAGAATTCATGTAAATCAATAAAGATATAAGCAAGTCAATGGAAAAATAAATTATATGAGCAAGAGTGCTTGCTTTTGGTAATATAGCCATTTTTACGATATAATCCTGTTGATCCATGAACACGGGAGGTCTTTCCATTTTCCAGAATCTTCATTTCCTTCTTCAGTGTTTTAAAATTTTTGTTTTAGAGGTCTTTCACTTCCTTGGGAAGGTATATTCCTAGGTGCTTTTTGAGGTTATTATAAATGGGATTTCCCCATGATTTCTTTCTTAACAAATTTGTAATTAGGCCATCTCTCACGACCTCAGTAGCTCCCTGAGACACAGACACCACCAGCACTGATTGGACCAAGAGGTTAGTGAGTGTTCTCCCAGCTAGACAGCCCAGTCTCTAGGCCCTAGGCCCTGGGCCATACCCTGTGTCCCCTCACTCCCACCTATCACAGCCCTACTAACTGGCCAACAGTCAAGGCTCCTGTGAACAGGCCTTTTCACCATGCCCCCATCAGACCTTGTAATCTACAAGTTCCACTCCTCCCCCCAAACCTACCCATCCCACATGACCTCAGTGGCTCCCTGAGACACAGACACCACATGAACCAATTGGATGAAGAGCAACCCCCAGAGGCATAGGCACCACCTGCACCAATTGGAGGAAGAGATGAGTAGATGCCAGTGCAAGAATACATTCAACAACATAAAGAGCAATATGGCACCACCAGAAACTAGCAGTTATACAACAGCAAGACCTGAACATTCCAGCGTAGAAGAAGCAGAAGAAAATGACCTTAAAAATAACTTTATGAAGATGATAGAGGCTGTTAAAGAGGAAATGAAAAAATTCCTTAAAGAAATAGAGGAAAAGACAAACAAAATTGGAAGAAATCAACAAATCTCTTAAAGAAAGCCAAGAAAATCAAGAAAAAGCAATTAAACAGGTGAAGGAAACCATTCAAGACTTGAAAATTGAAATAGTGTTAATAAAGAAAACACAAACTGAGGGAATTCTGGAAATGGAAAATCTGGCTAAATGAACAGGAACTACAGATGCAATTATAACCACCTGAATGCAAGAGATGGAAGAGAGAATCTCTGACATTGAAGATATGATAGAAGAAATAGATTCATCGGTCAAAGAAAACATTAAAGCCAACAAAGTCATAACACAAAATGTACAGGAAATCTGGGACATCTTGAAAATATCAAACTTAAGAATAATAGGGATATTAGAAGAAGAATACCAGCTCAAAGGCACAGAAAATATATTCAACAAAATTATAGATGAAAACTCTCAACCTAAAGAAGGAAATGCCTATGAAGATACAATAAGCTTATAGAACACCAAATAGACTGGACCCCCAAAAAAGTCCCCTTACCACATAGTAACCAAACCACTAAACATACAGTATAAAGAAAGAATATTAAGAGCTGCAAAGGAAAAAAGCCAAGTAACATATAATGGCAGACCCATCAGAATAACACCCAACTTCTCAATGAAGACTTAAAGCCAGAAGGTCCTAGACAAATGTTCTGCAGAGACTAAGAGACCGTGAATGCCAGCCTAGATTACTATATCCAGCAAAACTTTCAGTCATCATAGACGGAGTAAACAAGATATTCCATGACAAAACAGATTTAAACAATACCTATTCACAAACCCAGTCCTACAGAAAGCATTAGAAGGAAAACTCCAACCCAAGGAAGTTAGATGCACCCAAATAAACACAGGCAATAGATAATCTCACATCAACAAATCACAAAGAAGGGAAACACACACACACACACACACACACACACACACACACACACACAATCACCCAAAATAACAGGAATTAACAATCACTTGTCATTAATATTCCTTAATATCAATGGACTCAACTTGCCTATAAAAAGACACAGACTAACAGAATGGATACAAAAACAGGATCCATCCTTCTGCTGCATACAAGAAACACACCTCAACTTCAAAGACAGACACTACCTCAGAGTAAAGGGTTGGGAAAAGACTTTCCAATCAAATGGACTTAAGAAACAAGTTGGTGTAGCTATCCTAATATCTAAAAAAAGAGACTTCAAACTAAAATTAATCAAAAGAGATGGAGAAGGACATTTCATATTCATTACAGGAAAAACACATCAAGATGAAGTCTCAGTTCTGAACATTTATGCCCCAAATACAAGGGCACTCACATATGTAAAAGAAACATTACCAAAGCTAAAATCATAATCAAACCCCACATACTAAGAGTGGGAGACTTCAACACCCCACTCTTAGCAATGGACAGGTCTGCCAGACAGAAACCTAACAGAGAAATGAAGGAACTAACAGATATTATGACTCAAATGGGCTTAACAGATATCTATATAACATTCCACCCAAACACAAAAGAATATACCTTCTTTTCAGCATCCCATGGAACCTTCTCTAAAATTGACCACATAGTCAGTCACAAAACAAATCTCAACAAATACAAAGAAAAAATTGGAATAACCACCTGTATTTTATTGGACCATCATGGCTTAAAGTCAGATTTCAACAACAACACAAACTACAAAAAGCCTACAATCTCATGGAAACTGAATAATACTCAACAGAACCACCACTGGGTCAAGGAAGAAATAATGAAAGAAATTAAAGACTTCCTAGAATCCAATGAAAATGGATGTACAACATACCCAAAATTATGGGACACTATGAAAGCAGTACTAAGAGGAAAATTCATAGCACTAAATGCCCACATAAAGAAGTTGGAGAAATCTCATATTAGTGACTTAACAGTACACCTTAAAGCTCCAGAACAAAAAAAAAGCAAACTCACCCAGGAGGAATAGATGCCAGGAGATAATCAAATTGAGGACTGAAATCAATAAAATAGAAACAAAGAAAACGATACAAAGAATAAGTGAAACAAAGAGTTGGCTCTTTGAGAAAATCAACAAGATAGACAAACTGTTATCCAAACTAACCAAAAGGCAGAGAGATAATATCCAAATTAACAAAATCAGAAATGAAAAGGAATACATAACAATAGACACTGAGGAAATCCAGAGAATCATCAGGTCATTCTTAAAAAACTTGTACTCTACAAACTTGGAAAATCTAAAAGAAATGGACAATTTTCTGGATAGGTATCACATACCAAAATTAAATCGAGACCAGATTAACAATTTAAATACACCTATAACCCCTAAGGAAGAAGAAGCAGTCATTAAAATTCTCCCAACCAAGAAAAGCCCAGGGCCAGATGGTTTCAGGGCAGAATTCTACCAGAATTTCAAAGAAGAGCTATTACCAATACTCCTCAAATTGTTCCACACAATAGAAATGGAAGGAACATTGCCAAACTCCTTTTATGAGGCTACAGTTACCCTGATACTCAAACTACACAAAGATGCAACAAAGAAATAGAATTACAGACCAATCTCCCTCATGAACATTGATGCAGAAAATACTCAATAAAATACTGGCAAGCTGAATCCAAGAACACATAAAAAAAAAAAACCCATCTACCATGATCAAGTAGGCTTCATCCCAGAGATGCAGGGATGGTTCAACATATGAAAATCTGTCAATGTAATCCACCATATAAACAAACTGAAAGAAAAAAAAACACATGATCATCTCATTAGATGCTGAAAAAGCCTTAGGCAAAATCCAATACTCTTTCATGATAAAGATCTTGGAGAGATCAGGAATACAAGGAACATTCCTAAACATAATAAAGGCAATTTACAGCAAGCTGACAGCCAACATCAAATTAAATGGAGAGAAACTCAAAGCGATTCCACTAAAATCAGGAACAAGACAAGGCTGTCCACTCTCTTTATTTCTATTCAATATAGTACTTGAAGTACTAGCTAGAGCAATAAGACAAGAAAAGGAGATCAAGGGGATACACATTGGAAAGGAAGAAGTCAAACTTTTGCTATTTGCAGATGATATGGTAGTCTATATAAGTGACCCCAAAAATTCTACCAGGGGACTCCTACAGCTGATAAACACCATCAGTAATGTGGCAGGATACAAGATTAACTCAAAAAAGTCAGTAGCCCTCCTATACACAAATGATAAATGGGCCAAGAAAGATGTCAGAGAAATGTAACTCTTTACAATAGCCACAAATAATATAAAATATCTTGGGATAGCTCTAACCAAACAAGCGAAAGACCTGTATGACAAGAACTTTAAGTCTTTGAAGAAATAAATTGAAGAACATATCAGAAAATGGAAAGATCTCCCATGCTCATGGATAGGTAGGATCAACATAATAAAAATGGCAATCTTACCAAAAGCAACCTACAGATTCAATGCAATCTCCATCAAAATCCCAACACAATTCTTCATAGATCTGGAAAGAACAATGCTCAACTTCATATGGAAAACCAAAAAACCTAGGATAGCTAAAACAGTCCTGTACAATAAAGTAACTTCTGGAGTCATCACCATCCCAGACTTCAAGCTCTACTATAGATCTATAGTAATAAAAATAGGTTGGTATTGGTGTAAAAACAGACACATGGACCAATGGAATCAAATTGAAGACCCTGACATTAATCCACACACCTATGAACACCTGATTTTTGACAAAGAAGCCAAAACTATACAATGGAAAATAGAAAGCATCTTCAACAAACAGTGCTGGCATAACTGGATGTCAACATGTAAAAGAATGGAAATAGATCCATATCTATTGCCATGCACAAAACTCAAGTCCAAGTGGATCAAAGACCTCAATATAAATCCAGTTACACTGAACCTGATAGAAGAAAAAGTGGGAAGTAGCCCTGAACTTATTGGCACAGGAGACCACTTCTTAAATATAACACCAGTAGCACAGACACTGGGAACAACAATTAATAAATGGGACCTCCTGAAACTGAAAAGCTTATGTAAGGCAAAGGACACAGTCAACAGGACAAAATTGCAGCCTACAGAATGGGAAAAGATCTTCACCAACCCCACATCTGACAGAGGGCTGATCTCCAAAATATATAAAGAACTCAAGAAAATAGACATCAAAATACCAAATAATCCAATTAAAAAATGGGTTACAGATCTAAACAGAGAATTCTCAAAAGAAGAATCTCAAATGGCTGAAAGACATTTAAGGAATTGCTCAACATCCTTAATCATCAGGGAAATGCAAATCAAAATGACTCTGAGATACCACCTTACACCCGTCAGAAAGACTAAGCTCAAAAACACTGATGACAGCTTATGTTGAAGAGGATGTGGAGCAAGGGGAACACTCCTCCACTGTTGGTGGGGGCACAAACTTGTATAGTCACTTTGGAAATCAGTATGGCAACTTCTCAGAAAATTGAGAATCAATTTTCCTCAAGACCTAGCTATAGCACTCTTGAGCATCTACCCAAGGGATGCTCAATCATACCACAAGAACACTTGCTCAACTGTGTTCATAGCAGCATTATTTATAATAGCCAGAATCTGAAAACAACCTAGATTCCCCTCAACCAAAGAATGGATAAAGAAAATGTGGTACATTTACCCAATGGAGTACTACTCAGCAGTGAAAAACAATGACATCACGAAATTTGCAGGCAAATGGATGGAACTAGAAAACATCCTGAGTGAGGTGACTCAGACTCAGAAAGACAAACACAGTATGTACTCCCTCATAAGTGGATACTAGACATAAAGCAAAGGATAACCAGACTATAACCCACAGCTCCAGAGAAGCTAGCTAACAAGGAGGACACTAAGAGGGATGCATGGATTTCCCTGGGAAGGGGAAATAGATGAGACCTCCTGGGTAAACTGGGGAAAGGGGTAGTTGAGGGGAAGAGATGGGGAATGAGAACATGAAGGAATGGATGGTTGAGCTTGGGGAGTGTTGGAGTGGGAGAGCAATGAAAGAGATATCTTGATAGATAGCTATTATGGGGTTAGGGAGAAACCTGGTGCTAGGGAAATTCCCAGGAATCTACAAGGATGACCCCAGTTAAGACTATAGAAATAGTGGAGAGGGTGCCTGAACTGGCCTTCCCCTATAATCAGATTGGTGACTACCCTGACTGTCATCATAGAACCTTCATCCAGTAACTAATGGAAGCAGATGCAGAGATCCACAGCCAAGCACCAGGCCAAGATCCAGGAGTCCAGTCAAAGAGAAGGAAAAGGGATTATATGAGCAAGAGGGGGTCAAGATCATGATGGGGAAATCTACAGAGACAACTGAACCAAGCTTGTGGGAACTCACGAACTCTAGACTGATAGCTGTGGAGCCTACATGGGACTGAACTAGGCCATCTGCAGGTAGGATACAGTTGGGTGGCTTGGTCTGTTTGGGGGGCTCTTGGCAGTGGGATCAGGATCTATCCCTGGTGCATGAGCTGGCTTTTTGGAGCCCATTCCCTGTGGTGGGGTGCCTTGCTCAGCCTTGGTGCAGTGGGGAGGGGCTTGGTCCTGCCTGTTGTAGAATACTATTTTAAGGTGTATTACTTTTGTTTATGCTGCATTTGTTTAACTCTGTGAAGTTGTGTTACTTTGCCTGTCTTTTAAAATACCTGATGGTCTATAAAGACCTGAACAGTCAATAGCAAGGCAGGAGAAAGGATAGGTGGGGCTGGCAGGCAGAGAGGATAAATAGAAGGAGAAATCTGGAAGGAGAAAAAGGAGAAGCAGTCAGAGAAGGAGGGGGACTCCAGGGGCCAGCCACCCAGACACACATCAAGCCACAGAGTAAGAGTAAGATTTACAGAAGTAAGAGAATGGGAAAAGCCCAGAGGCAGAAAGTAGGTGGGATAAGTTAAGGAAAGCTGGCTAGCAACACACTAAGATAAGACTAGGCATTTATAATTAAATATAAGCCTCAGTGTGTGATTTATTTGGGAGCTGGGAGCTGGGTGGCAGGACCCCCCCCCCCAAAGAGCCCCAAACTACCAACAACAACTGCCTCAACTCAATGTACTAGGCTTTGTTGACTCCCCATGGGAGGCCTTACTCTTTTGGAAGAGTGGTTGGGGGGGAGAGATGGGGAGGGGGAAAGTGGGGGGGAGAGGGAGCAGGAGGAGGGATGGGAGGGGAACTGTGGTTGTTATGTAAAATGAAAAAAATTTTAAATAAATGAAAAAAAGAGAAAAAATTGTAATTAGTATATACAAAGGTACCGATTTTCTATATTGATTTTATTTATATCCTGATACTTTGCTTAAAGAGCTCATTAGGTCTAAACGTTTCTCTTAGTGCTTAGAATACCAGCACTTGAGAGGCTGATGTAGAAGGGTGGCTTTGAGTTCAATGCCACCCTGGACTTACATAGTAAGTTTCAGGCTAGTCTGGGTTATAGACTGAGACTGTTTAAAAGCCAAAAGATGGATTCAACCTCCTTGCATTTATATTTTCTTTTGATATTGATTCTGCCAGGTTTTCCATTATTATATAAGATACCAAATATTATTTCAATTCTTTTATAATATTAAGATTTGTTTTATGACATAATATGTGGTCTGTTTTAGAGACTATTCCATGGGCCATGAACATA
This sequence comes from Peromyscus attwateri, assembly GCA_902168425.1. Lineage (NCBI taxonomy): Eukaryota > Metazoa > Chordata > Mammalia > Rodentia > Cricetidae > Peromyscus > Peromyscus attwateri. Next base: position 36,925 of record CABHPP010134465.1, read on the forward strand.
GTGTTCTGTAGACATGTCTATGGTGCAATTTAGCACCAAAGTTTCCTTGATGACTCTCTTTGATCCCGGTGATCTATTTATGAGAGTGGGTACTGAAACCACCCACTATCATTGTAAGTGGACTGAACTATCCCAGGAATGCTTGTTTTGTGAAATTAGATGCCTTATTCTACAGTGCACGTAGTTATAGTCATTACAGATTCATGATGGAGTGTTCCCTTCATTGATATATGTGCCCTTCTTTATCTCTTTGAGTGATTTTGGCTTGCAGTATATTATATCAGATGTAAGTACTTGCAGGTTTTCAGCTTCCATTTTCTTGGTCTAGTGACTTTTTTTTTT